>JAOTRJ010000012.1:18497524-18510691 GCA_028564905.1 Leptodoras praelongus
AGAAGTCCTTGAAGTGATGGTATGGCCCCCACAGAGCCCTGATCTCAACATCATCCAGTCTGGGATTACATGAAAAGGGATTACATGAAGAGACAGAAGGATTTGAGGAAGCCTACAGTTCTCCAAGATGTTTGGAACAACCTACCAGCCAGGTTCCTTCAAAAACTGTGTACAAGTGTACACAGAAGAATTGATGCTGTTTTGAAGGCAAAGGGTGCTCACACCAAATATTGATTTGATTTAGATTTCTCGTCTTCATTCACTGCATTTTGTTACTTTGAAAATAAACTACTAACACTTCAGTTTTGGAAGCAATCTTAATTTACAGCCTTACATTCTGAGGTTTTTCCACACGTACCTACAACTTTTGCACAGTACTGTATATAGAAACACTGATTAGCATCTAAAGCAAAATAAGTAGTTACTTTTCTTACCTTGTGCTTCGGACACCTCAAGGAGAAATTATCTTCATTTAGATAGCAGTCTTAAAAGAAAGAGAAAAACTTAATCAGGGTCCAGAGTTTGTTCAACATATCGTTCAACAGGCATTAGAAATCTACAACCAGTGTTGACTGAGGTTTAACTCCAGTGTAACATGGCACGTTATCATCGTAAACATCGATGCTAGTATACTGGCGTGTCTATGATGGACAGAAAAAAAGAGAAAATGCAATATGCAACTCTCAAATTTTGCCTGACAATCTAGATCAAGAGTGAAAGCAAGTCAATGGATTTCCAGCATCTGAATCCCAGTCTGGTTTGGTGTTTAGCTCAGATGAGCATCACTGTGTAATGTGTGATCCATAGTATTCTCAGACTGATCACTGATTGTATGGCATTGGCACATTGCTAATCGTTTTCTGTTGTCACTTAGTAAATACTTTCACGACCAGAAATTAAGATGATAATGCTGATATGGAGGAGCTGCAAAACAAACAGCAGAAGAAGTCCACTTATCAACTAATATTAGTCAGCCATTTCTACAAATAAGATCTACTTGTACACCACCATGCAAATGGTATATCGCTGAGCATTTAATCAGGAATAAATGAATCCACACCTAATTTACAGCTTGTAACAATGGTCAGGAAAATGCCCAGAATATAACTGCCACACAAACACACACTAATGCTGCTAAACCTGCATTATGTATTATGATAACCAAAATAGGGCCCAGAAATACCTGCTCTTAACATTTTTGAATTCTAAATGCTATATAATGTATCTTGGACTGAATCCTCATACATTATAGAAAGAGACATGCCTCACCTGCCTCCACAGCACACAGGTAATGATACCTCAGTGTGCAGCCTTTACTATAGCAACCCAGAGTGGAACCCGCCATTTCACAATGAGAACAGCTCTGCCAAAAGAAATGCACACAACATGTATATACATATACATACATACACACACACACACACACACACACACACACACATATATATATATACACACATACACATATATATACACATACACATACACATATATACATACATATAAATAAGTGTCTGTATACACGCAGCAAATTAATTTCAGTTAGGAACTTTTTTAGGAAATTTCAGAATCACAGATTTCTAAATAGAATAATACACTGATCAGCCATAACATTAAAACCACCAACTCAAAACTCAGATGGTAAAACAATTAACATTTAGAAGATTTCCCTTGCCTTATTTTTCTGTTTGTATGTTTTAAAATAAGTTCTCTTATTAATGAAGAGAACTAATTTAACAAAAATGAATAAATGCTGTATAATCTACTTTAAATAAAAAGTGATGCTATATACATGACAGGCTACATCAACTAGAAATGAAAGGTATACAAAATACGACTTCCAACTCACGGTTTCTCTGGCACCATCCAGCGCCTCCTGGAGGCCGTACACTCTCCCATTGACCAGGTATACACCACTAGTCCAGACAATACAGCTCTCATGGACCCAAAGCTCCTTTGGATCTAAGGGCACCAGTGGGAGCTGAGCAAGCTGGGCCAAAGGTCCCAAGGAATCAAGGCTGGGTGGTGGAGGTTGGAAAGGCAGTGAAGCTTTGCTGTTAATTGGAATCGTGCGGGGCAAGTCCTCACTAGACTTGTGTCTCCTCTTGAAACGTGGATGGGAAGTCAGCTTTCGATGCTGTGGTCGTTGCTGCACATCATCTACTTTTTGCTGTCTTCTCTGGGTCAGCTCATTCTCTAGTTCAGGTGGATCTAATGTAATAAGTGCCTCTTCTGGCTTCGGATTCCAGTTTTGCTCTGGTGCCTCGGTGGTACTGAGGCATGGCAGGTTTTCACTCACTGCAGGGGACACAGGATTTGTGGTTTGACTTACTGAACAACTTTGTTCAGTGTCTGCTGAACTGACATCTGGAAGATATACAGGCTGAATGTCTGGAACAGTTATTTCTGTTGATACAGAAGAGGGATTTGATCCTGTACTGGTCACCCCAGTATTTGACAAGATCTGTCGAATTTGGGGTTGGTTCTTCGGCAATTTGGCAGCATAGTCAGCTGGGTAGAAGGGACCATAGAGATCCCCAAGATTCTTGTAATTTGCCCATTTCTGGCAAAGGCAACACAACAAACGACCAGTGTGCCCAGTCTCAGACATCACAGGGCCTGGGAGGACGTATCCAGATGTGGGAATAGACTTTCCTGACTGCAAGACAGAAACATTTGGCTCATCAATCCCTTTTTCTTGCATCTTTTCAATTTCTCTCTCTTTCCTGACCATCTGAGATATCAGAGAAACATTAGAGATGCCATCAACCACCGAACCACCATTTTTGCTTCCTCCTTTTGATTTCTCATCTTCAGAATTGACTATTGTACACACAGCTCCAATTTCAGTTATCTTCCTTTCAACATGTACATATGGTGAAAAAATGTTTTTCCTAGTGTCTTGCACAGTCACTGCATTCCCCACACCAACAGTCTGAGGCTCAAGCTCTTCTTTAGATGTCATTCCTCTACTTTTTCTCCACTGTCTGTTTTTTGAACCAGTTCCTTCCTTCCCCTCTTTTCCCTTTCTCTGCCTGTGTTTTATAGGTTTCATATCCACCTCAGGCTGGTTGTCCTCACCCTCCGTCTCCACCTTTACTGGTTGGTTCTGTGCAGCAAGATCCACAGAGGGACAAGGTTTCTGTTCAGGTAAGTCTGATGTTACACCTACTTCTCCTGCTGTGCTGGAATTTGATGCCGGTTGAGGAGTAGTAGCAAGAGAGCCAGCAGGAGGCGTATGAGGGTCTGACATTACATTGGAAGTAGCACTTTGTACTTGGACTTGTGCACGTTTTTGTTTATTCACACTTCCTACTGGGCGTCCCTTCTTTTTGCCTGAAGGAAAATAACCTTTGGGAACAAAGTTCTCTTGTAGTTTGGAGTCTGATGCTGTGGTTCTTGGTGAGGCTAACTCACGCTGTGTAGGTCGGGAGAGCACATGGTGTCCTGGACTTTGGCCATGGGGTGGGGTTGCTCCATAGAAATCACCTCCAGGATAATCATCAAAACCCATACCAGTCTCCTGAAGTTTCTGCCTCAGTAGGTTCGCAGCAGACTGCTCTCCTCGTCTTGTCTCCAGCTGCTGGTAGGTGTTAGTGAATTGCTGTATATCAGACAATGCAGATGAGGATGGAGGAGGAGAACCTTGCACAGGACGAGGCAATGGAGGTGGTGGGGGAAGGGGTCCTAATAGTGTAAACTCATCCTTATCACCCTCATTGGTCCCAGGCCCTGTAGATCCAGCAGTGCCTAACCCAAAGTCAAAGTCCATTGGCAAATTTCTCAGGGCAGTACCAGTAGACCCAGTCACACTCTGTTTCAGAACTTGAGAATCACAAGAATATGCATCTTCTGCTCTGTAGGGCAAAAGATCATCTAAGGACTGAGCTTCATCAACATAAGTCAGACAACCACTTTCTCTGTGAGGTGTAGTAGAGAAGGGTGACCCAATTTCAGGGTCAGGTATATCAGAACTGTAATGTGACACATCTGAATAATCAGCATCTGTGTGGCTATTACTGTAACTGTTTTTTTTATTTGGAGTGATTTTTTGAACTATTGCTTCCAGTTTTAATCCCCGTCCCTTTCTTGGTGGTAGAAACTTTGTTTTTGCCTGTGAGGGTGAGCTGGCACATGCAGTTTGAAATGGTGTATTGGGAGAAGATAGTTTAGAACGGGGGTCTACACTGCTTGAATCACTGTCGTTTAGGGTTCTGGATTCAGAATGGGCTACTGGTGAGTGATGAGATGACACACCCCTGTTGCCAGAAAAATCCTGATGTGGTCTCTTGGCAGGAATTGGAGAAATGAAAGAACGAACTCTCCTCCTCATCATTAATGGGTTTGTTTCTGCTGACCCCCCAGTTTTGCTCTGTCTTTGTCCTTGGGGGACACCTGGGGTAAGAATACTGCTGGCCAAAGTGCCTGAAACAGCAGCTGTTGGATTGGTAGGTGGATTGAAAGACTTTGCTGAATCTTCTGCAATCCTTCGTGAGACATCTGCTTCCACAGGCTTGGGACCACTGGATGGTACAGAGCCAATAGACTTGTGAGTAGGAGCCAAAGAAAGTAACTGCTGGTTTCCAGTTCCTTCTCTTTCAACATAGGACTCCCACAGTTTCATATCATAGTGAGTGCCAGGGTATGAGTGTTGTCTTGATAACTTCTGGTCAGGGTTTTGGGTAGAGCTTTGATTGACAGATACATCTTTATGTCGATTACTGCTGATTGACCAGTCAAATCGGTCACTGATGCCATGTGCATGCTGAAGAGGGACATGGTGAGAATATGCTTGTAATTTGTTAACCGAAGGTGGGACGACGTGACTTGGAGATGATAATGAATGGAATAAATTGGGTGAGGGATGATGAGTATTCATTTTGGGTCCATCAACAGTATCGCTAAAACCATAAGCAGGAAAACCTGTGGAGGATCCATCAACAGCCTGGGAATAAGGTTTGCATCTGGGTGGTGATGAAAGGGGATTAGAGGAAATTTTAGAGTGATACAAGGAATTGCTAGAGGACTCAACAACCGCTTTTCCACCACTTTGTCTATGCACATCGGAATTAACGTCCAAAGACGCATGCAAGGATTTATTAGGTTCTTCCTTCACACTGTGTCCATCTCCAAGTTGTTTTCCAAGTTCTTTGGGGTTTACCTTAGAAGCTTTTTCCAATTCATGCTCTTTATCTTTCGCATCCTCTTTAGTGCACCCTTGCTCACTTAATACAGAGGATGTGAGGGGGTGCTGAATGACTGAGGATCCACAAGTCCCACTATGACTTCTTTCTTTCTCTGAAGTGGTCCGCCGTGATGGAGATACATCACAGATTACTGAGCGCCTTTCTGAAGATAAGGATATCTGAGTTTGGGTCAGATTGACGGATTCTGCATTACGAGATAATTCTTGGTCAGATTCTTGTAAAAGCAACTGCTGGACAGCAGAAGGGGGAGTAGCCAGGCTTGGAGTCTTTCTGTGGGGCAAGGAATAATCTGCCAAGTTAATGTGCTTAGGAGGAGTTACTGTTGAAGGATCTGAGGACTGCTGTGAATGGGTGGAATGGCTGGGAGACATGGTTATTGTGCCCTTCTCTGATAAGTTTCCTTGTTCCCCCTTAGGCCTTTGTGCTTCAGAATCCCAAGAGGGATGAAGAAGGCCAAGACCCATGTCATGGTCGGATCCCTGATTTTGAGAGTGATGCTTTCCTGTGGCCATTTGTTGATGAATACCAGCACCACCCATTGCTGACTGATCTATTCCATGAGGCCTCATGTTCTCAGTCATACGGTAAGGGAGTCTAGTATGGAAATGATGCTGGGACATATTTTGAGGCTGATGATGAACAGCAGATGTTTGTTCAGGACGACAATATCGCCGATCTAAATGATAGCCTTGGAGTACTTCTTGTAAAAGACTGGGATATGGTTGCTGCAACTGTGAATTACTATCTTGGCCTCTTGATCCTACACCACTTTTTCCCATCACTCCTAGAATACCAACATCCTTTCTAGACACATATCCAAAGTTAGTCTGTGACTGATGGTAGTCTTGGTATCTGTTTGCACCTATTCCACTTTCTGGTCCAGCCCGTACCTTGATCTTTGTACCCATGCAAGCATTGTATGACACTTCAGGATTGCAATATTTGTAAGAACCAGACTGACAGTGATTTGAGGGCATGTTTTGTCCAAACTCAGTTTTAGGGGAAACATCATAGTGTGCTGTAAATGTTTCCATACCACTTTCCCCATCTCCATTGTGACTCCCAGCATCCCTATACATGTTTATGGAAGGTTTCTCCTCAGGATAATTGAGCTTGCCCATGTCTGAAGAAGTGCCATGGTGAGATGTAGCCTCCGTTTGCTTAAGTCCCTCAGGACTTTGTTCAGAACGTGCAGAAACAATAACACCAACTCCAGCATTGGACTGTTCTAGAGTGTTTACATTTCTACTGACAAAATGCTGAGAGTTGTTTTTCTTGTCATCCTTCTCGTTCTCATTTTGTTCAGCTGGGCCTGATTGTTCCACCTTAACATTAGCCAGGTTCTGTGTATTTTTCCCATCCAGTTCTTGATGAGAAGGCTCTTCATCTTTAATTGTGTTTTTTTCGTCTTTCATATCTGAAGTCTTTTTCTCCTTCAGTCCATTTTTTGAATCATAGTGACTAAGATCAGGTTCAGTTACATAATTTGATTGTACTGAATGAGTAGGAGAGGATGCGGCAGACGACGAGCCTGAGGGAGCAGGTGCACAAGAAGATGCATTTGGGCTTGGTTCTGGAGGAACACAGGGTGGGGACAAGGATAATGGTGTTTCTGATACCTTATTCTGTGAAAATGGTTTTGCACCCTGACTAAATGATTGTTTGACTAACCCCTCTGTGACTTGTACATGCCGACCAGGGCGGCATTGTCCTGTCTGAGTTTGGGTCTGATTCAGAGTTGCTGAGTTGTAGTAATTAGTGGGTTTAGATTCTGTGTTAAATTCATCTGCTTGTCTCACTTTTTCATGTTCTGAATGGTCACTGTGATTCTTACTTGCCTCCTCTGGCTCAGATGCCAACACCGCTCCACTTTCTTCATTTGCTGTGCTTCGGCCAGCAGCACAAGCATTTTTATGTTTCTGCTGATTGCTAACTGTCTGTTGCAATTGAGGCTGTGTAGAATCTCTTCTTTTCTTCTGAGAGAGAACAGTGTCTGTTAGCATTGTATGTTGTACTGTGTTGGGCAAATTAGCCACTTGGGATGTGAGGGCATTTAGACTATTCAGTCCAGGATCTTGCGAGAGCTTGTCCTGTGGGTACAGCAATGATGAGGTTTCTTCCCGTTGTCCACTCCGCACACCTAATCCCATTCGACTCTGATTAACAGCAGAGCTCACTACACTACCACAACTACTAATACTGCTATTAGAACTAGGAGTTGGGCTAAGCTGTGACATGGTATTTTGAACCCTAATATGGCTGTGACTACTGCGGGGATTTAAAAGTGAAGAGTGCAATGATGCAGAACTGCCCAACCCTTCTGAACCACCCATCAGTGGGGAGGAGGAGGAGCTGCAGCTTGGAGAATGGACAGCAGAAGGAGCAGGAGATGGATTAGAAATTGGACTAAAATTTTGATTAATTTGAGATTGCTGGTTTTGAGACTGCATGGGAGATTTAGAAATGTCCTGAGAGGCATAGTGTGGTGCAGCAGGACTTAAAGACAAAGAGGACTGATGGTTTTTAGTGTGTGCAAGGCCAGGAGGTGCATGCTGCATCTTCAATGGGGCATCATAGGCTGCTCCAAGATTATGCTGAGGAGTGCGACGAGAAGCATGTTTAGGAACAGGGTGAGACTGAGGTGAATAAGGAGGGTGGCTGGAAGAGGGGTAGCTCTGTCCTGCATTCTCTTGGTGCCCAGAATTGTTTGAAGTTGCAGAACCTGGAGTGGTGTTTGGATTGGAGTGAGTGGGTGAGTTGATTTTGGAGTCACTGTGTCCACTGGTCATCTCATACCTTTGTGGTGGAGAGTTGTACATTCCAACTGATGCTGTGGGCACATTAAGAGGAGGGTAGTGCCCAAAGTGAGACTGTATTCTGTGTGCAGACAGCGGAGGATAGGCCCGATGACCCTGATGCAACCCCTGGTGAGAGGGGTATTTTTGGCTATGTTGTCGATGGTGCATTTCAGCACCTGAAACGGGCTGCAATGATGCATTCTGGGCCATACTAAACTGCTGTGTGGGTGAAAATGAACCACTAGCACTGTTATTACTATTACCACTGCCACCACCAGTAGCAGCATTGGCGCTGTAGTCCATGGGGTAAGGGGACATCATACCAGAGGATGGCCCAGACCCAGAAACATGTCTGTACTGGTAATCCATATTTGAGTACGCAAACCCTGCTCCAAACCCGCCTCCTCCTCTTCTGTTCCTGTCTCGGCCACTTACTGAAAAATAATAATCCATACTTTCCTTTCTATAAGAACTGCTACTGCTTCCAGTAGCCTGTGGTATCTCTCCAGCACCTCGCCTTGATCCATAGCCATGAATATGGGACACTTGTGCAGGGTGCTGCTGCCCACGTAGGTGTGGGTGCTGCCCATGACTTTGGAGGATAGATTGTGATTGCTGCATGGCAGCATAATCTTCAATAGTCCTGGGAGATATCTGAGGATCTGATATGTGGGGTGGATATGGGGACCCAACCAAGCTTCCACCTCTGCTAGGAAATCCAGGAGGCAGAGTGGCAGGACTGTTGGAAAAGTTCTGCATTTTTGTTTTTTTAGTGTTTTGGCAAGCAATTGTTTAAGAGTAAGACTATTTAAAAAGCAAATATAAAACATAAAGGAATGCTGAAACCGTGTTTAAAAAAAGTTCAATGTTGCACAGCACGTTGTAGCCAAATGGATGAAATAATGATTGTAGCAGCAACAGACAGAATTCTAAACAAGCTTGGAAAGAAAATGGGGCAAAAAAACTTCTGATGTATAAGTCAAAGGATGTGATGGTGACAAACTTAGCAGCAGTCACATCCATTCAGATAAACCGGTGTCATAATTTCCACTTTGTAGTCATACCAGATTGGCACTAGATGTGTCCTTGTGCAAAAAATAGACATGGCATGAGTAGCAAAGATTTCTTAGCCACGAAATGGGCTAAGTGCCGAAAAAAGTATAACCAAAAGTGCAGTTTTAATAGTTCTTCATTGTGCTGAAGAAGTCACTCATGGGTGATTTTACACATTTGTATCTCAGTATAATTAAAGTTGTAGTTCTTGTATCAAAACACAGCAATCAGTTAACTCCTCATCAGGATGGTGCGAGCTTCCGCTAAGGTCCTTAGTTTTTCATTTTAGTATTAATACTTTGTATGCACTTATCTTCTGCTTAACACTGTTCATCTCCTCTGCTTCACAGGAACAATAAGAAAATCACTGGTCCCTGGTTGTAGTCTTTGCACACATATTTGATATCGTCACTTTAAACTGTTTTGGACTAGAGTTTTTTCATTATGTAGTCTGGTGGAGCTCTGATCATTATGTTCAGTCTGCTTTTACTACCACATGCTCCAAACTTTACGTTTAGCAAAGTCCTTATGTCCATTTTATCCCCATCTTTTGATTTTATAAGCAAGATATCTGAAAAAAAGCAAAAAAGAGACAGAATTAGTACTGTAAAATGTACTGCAACTGGATCTTCAATGGACTTGTTTTATGGAAAACATAAATTGCACATTAATGGTCCCTTTACTGCAATTAACACTAATAAATGATCAAATGTAATAATTAATGTTGTATGTTATATGAAACCAACAACATAGCAAACGCATTATTAGACATTTTTTTAAACATTAATGTAATTTACTATCAATTACATTCATAAATCCAAATACATTTGCAAAGATTAAATTACAACACAATTCTGAATATTGATAACGAACTAAACTTTGGTATTGGGGTATAAATATTGGAACTTGCATTGCAGATCTCAGGTATGAATCTTTCCAGTTAACAACCCTAAAAGGTAATTATTTCTTATTAATGCGTGCATGAATTATTTGACTCATTTGGTTTATTACTCTAACAAGACTTTTAATTAACACCAGTTCATGTTATTCACATTATTTAATTTAAAAAATAATACAAGTTTTGTTTGCACATGCTCCTCTAGATAAAAACAATTATTTACATTCTTCATACTCGCCTCAGCCCTTATTTAGTGGTGTGGTGTGGAATCACTGATTTCAATGTACTTCATTTTTGATCATGTGAAGTGGCACAACATAAAGAAGAGTTTTGGTGAGTTAATACTAGTTTGGATATTAATACCAAGTATGGCTTCAGTAGTGATGTGCCCAGTCCATGTACGAGTGCATGAGTAAGAAAGAGAGAGAGAGAGAGAGAGAGAGAGAGAGAGAGAGAGAGAGAGAGAGAGAGAGAGACTCGGTATATAATTAGCCCAGGCCCTAATGAGCAGCTTTGGCACTTTAATGGGGTCATTAGTCATGAACCTGCCCTGTGACACGTGTCCATTGTCTCTTACACAATGCAGATTACTTTATGGCCGCTGCCTTGCAGCTACAGTAATTCTGCAGCAGAATGACAATAACTATGAGCTTTTCTCCACTCGGAATCAAATCTTCACAGCACTACACAATCCAAAGCGTTTCGAAATGTTCTAATTGCTGTGACCCCAAACATTTCATTTCTTCTTAACATGTACCTTCATTTTTATTATGGTTATTTTAATATATTGCGTTTTCCTTTTAATGCTAACTTTACTTAATCCTAGCATGCGCGTCCATGTCTTATTCTGATACGTTTCATTCTCACCAATTCCTGCGTACATTTGGCAGTGATTCTGATTTAAGTAGTAAGATTTACATTTACATTTATGGCATTTGGCAGACGCCCTTATCCAGAGCGACTTACAGTTAGCTCATTTACACAGCTGAGCAGTTGAGGGTTAAGGGCCTTGCTCAGGGGCCCAGCAGTGCAGCCTGGCTGTGGTGGGATTTGAACTCACTACCTTCTGATCAGTAGTCTAACACCTTAACCACTGAGCTACACTCAGCTACACTCATATATAACATAGAATGTTATATATTGCTGTTGCACTACCATTATTTTGTCCATTACTTCATTTTAGGTGATGCTGAATGCCAGAGCACACACCGGACACATAAGAATAGACAGATGACAAACATTTAAGCTGACTAACATGTCTATACTAATGCATTAGAGGGCAGAGAGGTGTAAAATAGAATACCGGTTTACAATCTATGCGTTTTGGCCCAATTGTGCCGTCATATAGTAATTCTTTGGTGGGCTAACATTGGCAGTCATAAACTGCATAATACGGCATATAATGTAATGAAAGACAGCTGATGAAAAGCTCTGGGAGTCTGAGTAAAATCTGAACTGCTATGGCGGTCTAAGGCCATCAATAGCAGGACAGCATAGAAGATCCCAAACTCACAAGACACTGGGGTTGGGAACCCGAAACTCGATTCTGAATTAGAATCAAATGTCACGTACCAGATATCCATAAAAAATGTTAATAAATAAATATCTGGCAGGACCTGTCTGTGTGATGTCACATCAACACAACGGCGTGCTGATTTGTTTAGATACGAGCCAGCATGCATGGCTAACATCACAACAATGTGAAAAACAGACTGCAAAGTTTATTCCAGTTTGTCCTCGTTACCCTTTTTTCACCTTTTGAAACATTTTTTCTCTGCATATCGTTGCTAGTCTCACATACTGGTGGTTGGTTTGTGTTTATGTGAGCGCATTTTCTGGACAAGCCCAGCTTGAGCTGATCAGAGGCATAGGAGGAATGTAGAGTACCGTAATGTTCTTGAATCGCAGCTCTATCTACCCTTTACCCCACCGCATTACTGCACCGTCTGTTCCTGAATAACACTTCATTAGGATCATCTCAACTGGTATCCTTAAACCAGTGGCCAGAATCACACAGGGTGGAGGTGGTTTACTGGTTCTTGGTCAGTCTTTGAGCTGTTAATGCGCCTTCTCCATTACTACCCTTAACTGAAGCCACTAAACTACCCCCTTTCCCCTCGAGCACCCTTTGTAACGTTCCCCTTCCCATACATGTATTTAACTGTACACCACATTTCCTTTCAATAATAATAATAATACTCATCAAATACTAAACAAACCTCACAATCGGTCTCCGTACTCTCTCAGTACTACTCATTTCCTCAGTAATTCTCCTTAAAATGAAACATTTTTCAGTAATGTCCTGTCAAACTATTGCCCCATTCCTAATCCTGACAGTTAGCTAAAACTGCCCCATTCCCTCCAACACCTCCTTCCTTTTTCCTCACTGCTAAAGCATTTTCTGAAATTACCCTTCGATTTAACGGTTTACCCCGTTCTGTTGTTGCACTATTGCCCCTTCCTTTCTACCCCAACACTGTCCCTCAGAAGTTAGCATTAGCTAATTAGCAGGTTAGCTAGCATAACTGCTTATTGTGCAGACGCTAAATACAATGCAGCTACAACTCAACCGAAACGACGGTGTATTTTATACCTCAGCGATGTTCGTTTCGACGGACAGCTCCTAATGAACAAATCCAGCTGCTTAAAGTGTCGCAAATCGCTTTAGATGAGCTGCTGGAGGATAATGTTATAACAACAAGAGAAAGAGAGAAACAGACAGAGGGAGAGATGGAGTAATGATGAAAAATAAAGCTGATGCAGCTAGGCTAGGTTCAGTCATCGCCGTGGTGTTTATTAGTTCTGTTAGGGTTATAGGTCAGGAATAAATGGCATATTCTCAAGTAAACTCGATTTTTTAAATAATAATTTAGTCAGTAAATGTTTCGTGTGAGTGAAAGCGGCGTTGTTGAAGCGCATACCTGGAGGCCCGGAGCGCAGCGAAATCCCCGGACTCGAGTTCAAAGCCACGCCGCTTTTCAATCACCGTTTTCCCGAAGCAGCGGCGGACAAAGTGTCGGAGAGGCCCGTCGTACTCGCGCACACGCACCGGGCCTTTTATTCTAATATAATCCCCCTTGTTTCTTTTGTTCTAAAATAAACAAGAACCCTATCGGGGTGCCTGTAGGTCCCATAGGCAGTGAGGTCCGTGCACCCCCGCCCCCTCTCTCTCTCTCTCTCTCTCTCTCTCCCCCTCCTTCTCTCTCTCTCT
>JAOTRJ010000012.1:18655495-18662995 GCA_028564905.1 Leptodoras praelongus
GAATTTCATGAAGTTTGTTGTTGAGGTCTTGATCCCACTCTTCTTGCCATTTAGATCTGATGAAGGTTTTAATCGCTTGGAATGTATCCAGAGGTGAGATTGAGTACCTGGTGATCTCTTTTGATGATGCATTTCTGGCGAGTTTGTCGGCTAGATAATTTCCTGGAAACCCGCAGTGGCCGGGTCACACTTCTGTTTAGAGCAGGTCAGGTGAGATTCCTTTGCTTAGACTTGCTCAAACTTGCTCATTCTGTTTCTCCTGTCACTGACTCGAGTCCTTATCAGAATGCACAGATCTGATTGGCTGAGCGGAGTCATGTGTCATGATTTATACTGCAGGAATCTGTTAATAAAGTGTAATGTTTAATTGATCAAAACCGGTGCAGTCCAAACGAACAGTAGTGTTTTACTGACACGTTTCTGATCACATGGGGCTGCAGCATCAAGGACACAAACGGATCAGAGAATGGAAAAGTCTTTTTCGAGGAGGCAAACAGGAGGTACGATACTATTCATAACAGCCACTAATAAAGCTAAATCCCCCAGATATTCTGTTTCTGTTGAATGAATGAGGAATGGAAGAGAAACTCGACTATATAAACACACCCCCCGATAAACAACAGCTTTACAGGGAAGAGGATTCACTTCCTGCTGATGTGATGCAGTTTTACTGCTGTTTATACACCAGCTCCATCAAATACAACCACATTTCTGTTACACAAATCACTCACTCAGTCAGCAGTCCTTGTTGTGGGACATTAATATCGCCGTTTCTGCCAGCTGTGGAAGTCAGTTTGTCTTTTCCGACCGCTCCTCAAAATGGAGTCCAGACAAAGCGAAAGACTTTCACTTTGGGAAACTGATTCCTTAGAAGTGATGTGTCGTTCAGGGACTGAACCGACTCTTTTAGATGAACTCAGAAATGACTAGGTCTGGGGTGTCCAATCTTATCCACGAAGGGCTGGTGTGGGTGCAGGTTTTCTTTCAAACCAAGCAGGGGGTTGTATAAGAGGTTATATAACAGCCCACTAAGAAGATATATATATTAATTATATTTGTTTATTATTTTTATAATACCCTTTAAATTTAGCTCTGGGGGCCTCCCATTCCTCTTTTCTCTCAAAAGGGTCAGACTTATATCTGAAAGCCAATTTGCTGATTAGATACAAGAATTTCAAGTCATTTTTGTGGTCATGTGTACACTAAAGAAGGGCGGTGTGTGCTGCCCCTCCCAGACTGGAAATAGCACTGCATTACAGACCCTATCATTTGTTATTCATGGGCTGCAATTTATTTTTAATAAACACCTACAGGAATACCCGTAACCATTTGCATTTATCCACACTATGCACTTTTTAGATTCTGCTGGTGGCTCTTCCCCCATTGCAGCTGATTCCACCATCAGGATCTTGGTGCTGGGGAGATGTGGCTCTGGGAAAAGCTCCAGAAGAAACACAGTACTGGGAGAAAAAAATGTTCCCCAGTCCAAAATTCTACAAAGAGAAAGTTACTAAAACATGTGAAGAGCACAGCTGCCATGTTGGAAGAATGAAGGTGTGTGTGATTGACACTCCAGATCTCCTTGATCCAGATGTCAATGAAGATGAGCTCCACCATGAGAAAGAGAAACTGGTGTCTCTCTGTCAGCTGCTTGTGGTTCCAATTGGAGAAAAGCTGAAGAATGATGAGGAGATGCTGGAGTTCATTAAAGAATTATTTAGGCCAGGCATCCAGAAGTTTATCCTAGTGCTTTTCACTCGAGGAGATGAGCTGGAGGAGGACAAGACGATCAAGCAGCACATTCAAACCCAGGGAGAAGACCTGGAGCAGCTGATAAAGAGGTGCTGTGGACAGTTCCATGTCATCATGGTGAAGATCAGGTTAAAGAGCTGCTGGACAAAATTGATAACTCAGTAAAGACTAATGGAGGAATATATTTCATGGGCCAGAGGAGAAGGAACAGCATGCCTTCATACATTAACTGTAAGTACTGGATGTTCACGCATGGGTTTTATTTTATAACAATCATTTTATAAGACTCAAGAGCATTCAGCAGTATGTGTGAAATAATAAGGTACAACAAATGAGTTCAACAGAACTAAAGGGCAGGCAAAACATATAAAATATTGGAAAATTCTAAATCACAGTGAAGGAAGAGACTAAATTATAAGTAAACGCTCACTAACAGCTAATATAACATAGTGAAGTGATAACATGAGAACTGAAAACATGTGTGACTGCTTATTCATGCCAACTGGGACTAATTATTATCCAGGTGACTGTGTTTATATACACACAACATATTCTCAGTCCAGGTGCTTTAACTTACATTACAAGGCCCTACATTAATAATGGTTTTACCAAAAGTACTGTAACAATGAGGACTCTGGACAAAAGGGTCCAGGAACATAAAACCAGCATAACCTGTGCACAGGAAGTGACCACAGTGTTTAAAAACTCCAGTCTGATCCAGTCACACCAGTACAACACACACTAACACACCACCACCACATCAGTGTGACTGCAGTGCTGAGAATGATCCACCTCCCAAACAGTACCTGATCTGTGCTGGTCCTGTGGGGTCCTGACCGTTAGAGACCAGAGTAAAGGGGACTAACAGTAGGAGTGTGTAGAGAAACACATGGACTACAGGCTGGAACTGTAGAGATACAGAGTGCAGGTATTTGTCTTTTCAGTTTCAGAGAACATAGGAACAAGCGAGTCACAGCAGCATCCCAAGAGAAAAGAGCAGTGCAGACTGGTACTCTTGGGGAAAACTGGAGTGGGGAAGAGAGCTACAGGAAACACAATCCTATGCCAGTCTGTCTTGAAAGATATCCTCCTATCTAATATCCCAACAGGTCAGCCTTTTGTAGATACTCATAGGGGAGCTCCAAGTAAAGAGTCTTAGTCCCTGACCTACTGAACTAGCATCAGGATGCGTGACAGCGTCACATAACATCAATTATTCTTTGAGAATTCTATTCTATTGAGAATAATAACAATTATAAGCATTTATATTAGTAAACAATTGGATCTCTCCATATTCCATCAGAACATCCTTCCACTCAACACACACACACACAAGAATAGGTAAAGTTTTCTCAAACGATGTGAGACTGATGAACCCAGAGATAACATTTACTTTAAGACTTTAACATTGTTACCGGTGGTTCTGAATTATAGGGACTACTCATTTATTCATACATGGTTTCTGAATTTTAATTCATTTTTGGAGGAAAATGTTTTTGTCATCACCTGATCATGTTTGTTTAGACACTGGTGACAACCACACAGCGTTAACATAACACCTGAGCATTAACATTAGATCAGGGTGTACTTACAGTACTTTCCCCCCATGACTAATTCACAAAGTCAAAAGATTAAACCCTACACACCTAACCCTATTTACCACTTTACCTTCTTATTTCTCCTCTTACCTCAGTCATCCTCAGGGATCTGTTCCTAGTAATCCAGACAGATCTTTCTCTGAACCGATTCTTTGGGTCAATGAGAGTCGACTCACAGATCTGAAGAACTGCTTACTGATTCAAAATCGTTTCAGAAATGAAAGCAGAAGGAAACATTTTTTAGTCACTTTTACAATCTTTAACAGAACTTCATTACTATACATCACTTAGTTTAGTTCAGTTTTAATGTATAAAACAGGAGCGGTGTATTCTCTGACAGAGTGATGCGTATATCTGATGGTCTTCCTCTCTCGCTGCTCATACACGTGGATGTTATAGGGGAAAAAAAATCTCCAAATTATACTCGTGATGACAGCCTTTAAAACACAAACACACAATTTAACCAGAATCTGTACAAATATAGTAAATATTTAATACATCATTTAGAACAGACTGTACATCCTAAAGCCACACTGATGTTCCTGGGATCAGAGGATAATTATTTATATATATATATATATCTCATGATCTTTAACACACACACTGTAATAATCGTCCTGCATTCTCTAAATAAAGTCAGTACACAGCCAGAGTATTTATCTAAATGTGTTGTATAAACCTGATTCCTGACTGATACCCTGCACTTAAACACACACGTGATTACATCTATAATTAAATTAACTATCTACTAAATGTGTAGCGTCTTTCAGAAACACATCTCTGTATAAAAGAGGGAGTATTCCCATTATTTCCCACTAAAGGAGTTAAAGTTCCCCTGAGCTGGAGTGGCTGTGTTCCAGTACTGCTTTAACCCCGCCCCCTCGTCTGAGGACTGGTGTGTGTTAGGGATGAAGTGAGGTAATGAGTGTAAGATGGAAATGAAAGGCCCATGGTTAGGTGAAGGTGTACACTACAGTGGTGAACGGGAACACAAGGCACGTACATCACATCCTTCCTGCACAGCACTACGTATATCGTCATTAACATTATAAAGAGCTCTGTCTCTGTATTCGATTCAATAAAACTCATGTTTTAGTTTTACTTTATTTATATATGACTTAGCTATAAAGTGAAACAGTATAAAACTTTGATAGACTCTCACGGCTTTACATTACAGCGTAATGTAGCAGATAGCAGATTTCCTCCATTTCTGAGTAATCTGTTCTTTTTTCTCTGTGTTCTGTCGTTCACCTGCTGCTCTACCTCTCCTACACCTGACTAGCTCTGACTCAGAGATCTGTGTTTCTCTCTCGTGTCATCTCTGTGTTCGACCAGCAGGGGGCGTTAGAGTTCAGAGCGGGAGCGGGAAATTCTCGGCCCTTTCCTCATCTCTTTCCTCTTATCCTCTTTCCTCCTGCGCTTCTGTTCTTCTCTAAGAATCTTCTGGAAGGCTTCTGCAGTGTGGAGCACCTGAGAGGGGGGTGGTGAGGGTGAGAGAGAGACAGAGAGTGAAAGGGGGAGGTGAGAGAGAGAGAGAGAGAGAGAAGGGAGGAGAGAAGGGAAGAGAGAGAGAAGGGGAAGAGGAATATTTTACATTATGTGTCACTATAAATAGATAAAATGTATGATGCAGGGTTCCACAGTAACGATGGCCCGAATGCCCAGGACAAGTAAAATACAACATCGGGACGAAGAATCACTATCACCCGGTCGGGTCAGTTCATGTCGGGTTAACTAGGTGTTAACAGAAGAACGTGGGCAAACACAATTCACTTAAACATTTAACCCCTCATCATAAAATATGCTCTTATCCACTCGCGTATCCGGTCAAAACCATTCAATTTATTTGTTGATAAAGCACGAATATTAAGCTAAGCGAGTCCGCAGCTTCATTCCCACATCGGTTTTCTTGGGTCGAATTTGACTCTCCGTCCTGGAAACGTTCTGCAGAGAACATCCCAACAAGGCTGATAAAAGTGGCTCTTTTTTGAGGGAGGTACAAATTTCAGAAAACTATCGCTTCAATGTCAGGACAAACCTGTGTGTCACACTGCCTGTGTAACAGCAGAAAAGCCACCAGTGCACCTGGACTACTGGACAAGTGCATAGGATGAACAGTGAAGACGATTCAGTGAAGAGTGAAGAGTTAGTCCCAACGGCTTATCACACTGTTAAAAGAGAAAGACTGTCCACGAGATAGACCTTCAAATTACAAACGGACTGGAATCTGGTAGCTAGTACTGAACCGACATGGCTTACAGAAGGTAAGTTAATATCCGCTATGTTGTGCATACAAATGCTAATGTTAATGTCAGCAAGCAAAGGCATGGACTAATTTCTGTTTGGATGCTGAGCACAGAGAGCAGTACAGGAATCGTACAAGGTGTTCATCTGTAAAAAGTTTGTGCGCGCTTGTGCGGTGTGTGTGTGTATGCGCGCACTTGTGCAGTGTGTGCGCGTGCTTGTGCGGTGTGTGTATGCGTGCGTGATGTGTGTGTGTGTGCTTGTGTGGTGTGTGCGTGCTTGTGTGGTGTGTGTGTGTGTGTGCGTGCTTGTGTGGTGTGTGTGTGTGTGCGTGCTTGTGTGCTGTGTGTGTGTGTGCGTGCTTGTGTGGTGTGTGTGTGCGGGTGTGCTTGTGCGGTGTGTGTGTGTGCGCTTGTGGTGTGTGTGCTTGTGCGATGTGTGTGTGTGTGTGTGCGGGTGTGCTTGTGCGGTGTGCGTGTGTGTCTCTCACATCATCCTTCTCTGTACGGTAAGGGTTAATGAAGTCTGGAGTCTTCTCGGTGATTCCCAGCTCCTGAGACATCTGCAACGAGAGATTTAACCTTTTAATGCTGACGCGTTCCTAAAGTCGCTCTTTGATGACATCATCACTTATTCCACTGTACTGGGGATTCGCACCAGAGTGAGGACATGTTGGTGACTTCCTCCGTTAAACACTCCAGTCTGGTTACAGAAGCTCAGCCCCCAGCGCAGCATCTTCCCCCACTCTGCGTTACGGTCGTAGTAGTGATGGACGATACGCGGGAAGCGCAGAGCTACGTCACCGAAGAACGCCGTGTTCTCCACCACGTGGGAGTACGCTGCAGAAACAACCAACAGATCTGAGAACCTTGGTTATGAACTAACCGTACACACATCCGTACACACATGAGGACAAACTCACCCTCTTTAATTTTATCATCCAGAGGAAACGGGTCGTCTGGCTGAAGATTAGCAGCAACAAGAACAGCTCTGGAGTCCTCTAGTACCTACACACACACACACACACACACACAGTGTGTAAGGAGCGTGTCTCACACAACATAAACCCATTCACACACAGACAGATGGAGAGATGAGATGAAAGGATGAGGGATGAGGAGAGCAGTACCTTGAAGAGCCCCTTCAGCATGATGTCGATGATTTTGTACTGCTGATTAACGTCATTCAGATCCACCAGGTTCTTCAGGGCATTCAGCTGATCCTTCCTCTTCACCTCAAACAGACGCTTATCTAACACACACTTAGGAAAAGAACACACACCCCAATACAAACCCCTCTCACACACACACACACACACACACACACACACACACACACGTGTACAGAAGGATACAGATCTCCAGGTTGGAGTCGTGTCCATGTCGGGGTGTGTGTATGTTGGAGTTTGTGGAACACACAGCGGCGACTGCTGCTATCAGCAGCACAGCACACACACTCCACATGGCCAGCAGGGTGACACACACACACTGTAACCCACCTGTAACCCACACACACACACACACACACACACACAATATGTATATGTACACAATATAGGGCAATACAAATGTTTATTTATCAGTCCAGAGACAAATGTTTATTCATCATGCCTGATTCAGACGTTCCACAGCGTTACACACACCTGCGGATAATAAAACGTGTGGATAGTGCTGTGTGAGAGAGGAATAAAACACTGCAGCAGCTGATCGTGTTCCTGTAACAGCAGACTGGACTCTGACTCTGACAGTGATGGTGTGTGCTGTAGTGCTTTATCTGCACTAACCACAGGTCCTCCAACACCAGGTGAGGGGGTCGGGGGGAGTCAAATCAACCACGTACACCTCACAAACAGTATGAGAACTTGCACCTGAAGGTGTAAATTACAGCTGTACCCCTGCTCCCAGTC
>JAOTRJ010000012.1:18820647-18833521 GCA_028564905.1 Leptodoras praelongus
ACTCTGCTCTTACTGGTGCAATGTGCAATTAATGAAGATTGGCCACCAGGCTGGTCCAGTTTAGCCATGAAACCTCCAACACTAACATGACAGGTGTTCCAGTTTCATTGTCCAACCCCTGTAGTTAAGCACGGCATCATGGAGCCTGGGGATCAGGGTTTGGTTATAAAAAGAATGAAAATCTGACATTAAAACTGCAATGAGAAGAGGCTGTTCACCAGAAGTCAGTGAGTGGTCAAGAGGGGATTGGTCAGAGCCAACATGGAAGACAAGAAGTGTGAGCATGATGCTACCACCACCATGCTTCACAGTGGGGATGATCTTCTCCAGGTGATGAGCTGTGTTGGGTTTCTGCTGAGGAAGGAAAACTTTCTCCCACACACCTTGTGGCAAACTCGCTTGGTTACAGACCAGCAAGCATCTATCCAGATTGATGGACAGATGGATAAATAGAGGATTGTCAGGGTGTTGGATGCTTTACTGATGCTGTACAGGAAAGTGCACCAACAGAAAAATAATACTACATTTTAGAAGCAATTTCAAATAAATCACTAAAACAAGGTCCATGTGCAACTGTTATGGTGGTTGTTGTTTATTATTATCATGATTGCAGATGCAGTGATGGTGATGAGTACGGTTCCTCCAGTGAAATGCTGGAATGTTGCTGTGTGGATCAGTGTGTGCGGCGTAGTGGTAGTGAGCAGCACGGTGCTGGTACTTCTCCTCTGGGTCATCATCTACAGACATCACACTCATTGTAAAGGCAGGACACACACACACACACACACGCTGCAACACATCAACATAAGGCTGGGCCTCATTCAGAATCTATTTTTAGTGATGTCATAGGTTGGGGTTGGTTAAAAAGAACTCCTGACCTCAAACGCACACATTTAGACAAGTTTCTGTTCTTCATTTAGGGAGGTCCTCAGGGATGCCCCCTTTGTACAAATGTGTATTATTACACACACACGTACACACACATACACACACACACACACACTGCCAAAAGGAAGAATGAAGTAAAGCAGATGTTTGATTGTTCCCTGTATGATGATGATGATGTACTGTTTGTGTGTTGTGTTGCATTATCCATTTACTTAAGACTGCAGAGTGAAATCTGCAGCAGCTTCACTGCAGGCAGGGTACCAGCATTTATGTGTGAGCTGAACTGATGAGTCCAGTGGGTATAAAAGTTCTACACAACCCTGTTAACATTACAGGTGTTTGACTGTATAAACTACCAGAAGCAAAAATGTTAAGTTTGTGATTTTAAACTTCATTTATGAAACAAATGAAGGAGATCATTTTAATGAAAACATATTTACATCTTCAATTACTCATAAACTCAAATTATAAAACCGGGGGATCCAGGGTGATATTTTTTACCACATCACTGACGGGTTTAACGTTCCTAAGTGATTTTTATTTCTCGTGCAGGAAAGAGAAACTCGGAGTGTCCAGCTTCTCATCATCACAGCGTTAAACCCAACTCCCACGGCAAGGAAGATTCCCGTCTACACACAAACGGCAGAAAACGGGAAGGGGCTGACTGTGAAACTGGCTGGGGGCGGGGTTTCTGCAAGGCCAGGGCGGAGCCTGCAGTCCCATTGCCTGCTACAGAGCTGGGAGACTCTGCCCTCGTTACGACAAAAACCGTACAGCTGGTGGATGACTCACATTGTGATGCTTCGTTAAAAACAAAATACGTCTTTAACCAGGATTCATTCTAAAGTAATTTCACACAAACGTCATCATGTGCTAGAAAAAGTGCTCTTTATGATGAGGGTAATCGGACCATGAAACAAAGACGCCCGTTTTACCCAGTGGGTATGTGAGCATTTCTTCCACTGCTAGGAACTGGGATTTACAAATGCTTTGCTTTTAGCTTTCAAACTTTATTTGTAACAATGCTTCAAAGATGCCATGTTAAACTGCATGCTCTATGATTTGAGATAATTAATCATGCATGGACCGCCTTAAACGTTGTAAAGGCACAATGTGATAGAACTGTAATAGAAACTCTTTACAGCAATGTCAAAGATGGAAAAGTTACTTTAAATTAAAGATGTGCAGAAAAATGGAAGGAAATGCCTTCAGAGTAGTGGAGCTGCTGTGACCTGCTCCATCACGCTCACGTTTCGTTTGATTTTGCTTGTACAATTCTGTGGCTTGTTGAGTGAATAACTTTTATAAAGAGGAAGAGCACTGTCCTTTAACAAACTGACCTTAAAAACTGTTTGGTGTTGTTCAGTGTAAAATAAACACACAGAATGTTTAAACCACCCATTTCATGAGTTTGACATCATGGAAATGAATGGATTTTATTTTCAACAGGTGCAGATTTAATCTGATTTTCTGAACATTTCTAAACGTGTAATGAAACCTGTAATGTGTTCATTTACTTGAACCTTTATTTAACAGAGGACAAAAAAGGACAAAGAAAAGATTTTCAGGGTATTCTGTGATGAACTTAATTCTGTTTAAATATAAACAAATATAGAATGTGATGCCTGCAACACACTAAAAAAAGTTGGGACAGAGGCAAAATAAGAGTGAAAAGGTTCTACAGGAACTCTGTTCTGGTTCCACAGTGATCAGTGCACCTGGTAACAGGTGAGGTCATCAGGACCGAGTATAAAGGAGCGAGGATGGGTCGTGGTTCACCACTTTGTCCCAAACTTCATGAGAGAATTGTCTACAGTTCAATCACAATATTTCTCAGCACAAGACTGCACAGAGTTTGGGTCTTTCACCATCTACGAAATCTCACTGTGTAAAGGCCAAGGGAGGAAACTCTGCTGAGTGTGTGTGACCATCAAGCCCTCAGGCCGTACTGTGTGAGAAACCGTCATGCTCCCGTGATGGACATCGCCACATGGGCTTGGGAGGACTCTGGGAAATCATCGTCACTTAACACGCACAGTCCACCGCTGCATCAAGAAACGCCACCTGAGTTCTCTGGGCCCGAAGTTGTCTGTACCTATATTTCTATGTCTGTGTGTGGAGCAGAGGAGGGTAGAGAAGAAAAATATAAAACTACACTCCATTACAACTCCATCTAGCTATGTCTGGACAAAAGATCTTCTTGGAACAAGATTGGAAATGTGTGTCTATTGCATGAGCTTATTTTTGAGGCTGTGTACCTTCTTCAGTAGTTTTGTCCCATCAAGTTCCAAAAAAAGTTTTTGAAAAGCATCAAACGTGTTCTTCAGCTGCTTCGGATATTTGAGGTTGAGGGCATGCATCAGTCCCATCAGCAGTACACATGCCTTTGTTCGGCTTCCACATCCTTCCATCACTTGGTTTCCCTCAATCACAATAGACACATCAGATGGATCCTCCTCAGCCATGATATTGTGCATCACGATCACCTTCATCATTTTGTCTGTGTAGTCCTCACATTCCTATATGATAAAAAGAAAGAAACAAAAAGCATACACATTTTTAATTTTATTTAAGATGCTATTTCAATACATTTCAGTTTATCTAAAGGAGAGCAGAGGGGAGAGGACAGAAGACGAAAGGAGAAGAGGGGATGGGGGGTTGCAAGCCTGTCCCTACCTGGGTTACCTGGAATTGGATATTCAAGTGTTGGACAAAGTGTTACCACATATGGGAGTGTTATCATTTCAACAGCAGAAGGCGAAGGTACCTGGGCTGCTGGGTATGAATGTTATTCATAATTGTTATTCTGAATGGTTCTCTCAGCATGGGTCTACCTTCTCTCAGAGTTCTTTTATTCAGTCTGCCGGGGAACCTTGGAGACGAGCACATACCAAGTGTCATCACCTAGAGTGCCTACCACCTACAGGGTGCCTGGGTCAGGTAACTGTGCGGGTTCCGGCTGGTTCAGTTAAGTTGGTGGGGGCAGTGTGTAATTCCAGTTTTGGATCAGTTTTGTCATCTGTCCATTTTGAGTCACATGCACATATGTTGCCCGCTGGTTTACTTATGTCTCATGCTCTTCTTTCTATTGACTCAGGTTTTGTGGCAGTCCCAGTAGTCAATGTGGAACATCGAGATATTTGGCTTCCATCTCGAGCGGTGTTCGGACAATTGTTTGCTGTTGAATTGCAACCAGTATCTTCAATTGGTAAGGTAGATGAATTGTTTCATTGTTCTGAAGATGTGGCCGTAGTTCAATCTTTGGCAGCAGCAGGAAAGCCCTTACATTTGACTGGTGTTTCATGGCCTGCTCTGACTCCGGAACAAGAGCAGTTGGGGAAAGGTTTCCTGCAACATTATAGTTCTGTTTTTAGTCAATCAAAACTAGTTTGATTGACCACGAGATTCCTCTGATGGATGAAGTTCCTGTTAAACAGCAGTATAGACGTCTCCCTCCTACTTGGTATGAGTTGGTTTTGCTCCAAGTACATTCCAGCGTTTGATGGAGCGCATGTTTGGTGATGAACTCTTTCAATCTTTTCTTCTGTACTTGGATGACATCATAATTTTCCACTTTTCATTTGCATCTGCAGTGCTTGGAAGTTGTGCTTAAGTGGTTACAGCAATATAATCAGAGGCTGAAATTGACCAAGTGCCATTTCTTCCAGTCACAGGTCAAATACTTGGGCCATGTGATTTCATCGGCTGGTGTGGCAACAGATCCAGAGAAAATAAAGGCCATGTCGGCGTGGGAGCGCCCCCAGTCGGTCACAGAACTTGGATCCTTCCTTGGGTTCTTGTCCTACTATCGTAGGTTTGTGGAAGGTTTTGCCAAACATGCTCATCCACTTCATCGATTAGTAGCCATGTTACAAGGGAAGAAGAAGGCCAAGACAGTATCTGTGAAGCAGTGGAGTGATGCTTGTGAAGAAGCTTTTATGGCATTGAAATCAAAGTACACCAGTGTTGGGTTATGCTAATTTTTCAAAGCCCTTCATACTAGAGATTGACGCTAGCTTTGTGGGGCTTGGAGCTGTATTGTCTCAAGATCAAGAAGGGGGTTGCAGACCCATTGCTTATGCTAGCCAGGGACTGCGGGCAGGTGAGAGAAACATGTCCAATTATAGTTCCATGAAGTTGGAATTGCTTGGTCTGAAGTGGGCTGTCACTGAAAAGTTTTGGGAATACTTATTAGGCGCGAAGTTCAGTCTTTACCGACAATAATCCCTTAAGCTACTTGCAAACAGCCAAACTTGGGGCTGTGGAGCAGCATTGGGTGTCCCAATTAGCTATTCCTTTTCGTTCTGAGGCGGATTTGCAAAGGTTGCAATCGGCTGACCCAGTGATTGGGCCATTCTTGCGAGACTGGCATAGTCAGGAACTTTTGACTGCTTTGGAGCAAGTAGGAGAATGTAAAGAATTCTTGGAGATGGTACACCAATGGAAAAAATTGAGGGAGTACGATGGTGTGCTGTATTGTTTGTCAAGGTCATCGGATGGAGTGGAAGAGGTTTTGCAGTTAGTACTACCAGAGTGTTTGCAAAACGAAGTCTTGATGGCCCTCCATGATAACCATGGTCATCAAGGAGCAGAAAGAACAGCCAGTCTGATAAGGCAGAGATGTTTTTGGCCTTGTATGTGGAAGGTGATTGAGCATTGGTGTAAGGAGTGTTCACGTTGTGTGGTGTCAAAAGTGGGGCATCCCAAGGTGAGGGCGGTATGGGCAGTTTACCTGCTGCCAAGCCATTGGAGATTGTGGCCATTGATTTTACCTTGATGGACCGAGCCAATGATGGGAGAGAAAATGTGCTTGTGGTCACCGATGTTTTTTCAAAGTTTACACAGGCTTTCCCTACACCGGATCAACAAGCCAGTACTGTTGCCCAGAGTTTGGTGGAGAAATGGTTCTATGTGTATGGTGTCCCTCAGTGTATACATTCTGATCAGGGACAAAGTTTTGAAGGAGATCTTTTGAAAGGTTTGTGTAAAATTTATGGTGTGCAGAAGAGTCGCACTACACCTTAGAAGAAAAGACAGCCCAAGTACCTACCACAACTTCTCTTGCATATAACCCTACTGTACACCAGTCCACGGCTCATTCCCCGTATGAGCTCATGTTTGGTCGTCAGCCACGATTGCCAGTAGATTCCCTCTTGGGGATCGGTGAGGATATCACTGGTGGCTCTGTAGAAGAATGGGTTGACTATCACCAGGAACATCTTCATACTGTCTATGATCATACCAAGAAGCAGCTGGAGAGCACTGTAGCTCAGTGGGCACAACAGAAAGAAGTTGGAGAGAGTAGCATTCTGCCAGTTGGTTTTTAGGAAAAATCATTTGCAAGGTCGCAATAAGATTCAGGATGTATGGGCCTGCACTAAATACTGTGTCACAAGATGCTGAGATGGAGTAGGGAGGGTGTATTCAGTTTGACCTTTAGAGATTTCTGGCCGAAATCTGCACCATTGCAAGTTGAAGGTAGTCTCAGGGCATCCCTTGGCTATCCTCCAGGCAAAACGAGATGATGAAATCCAACTTCAAGTCTTTCCTCTAGAGAATAGCAGCCCGACCAGTAATGGTGATGGGAGCCAGATTCTAGCATATTCTCCAGGGGGTGGCAGTACTAATAGTGAGGAGGATCATCCTCTGGCGGGACAATGGTTGAGACGTATAGAAAATTCTGCTCTGCCTCTTCTAGGGCAGACGTGACGGGTCAATTTCTCATTCCCCGAGTTGAGATGGACCACTAGGAGAACAGCAGGTAAGCATTCCAACCCTTATAATCTTCCTTGATCAGTAGGGGGATCACAGGGCGAAGGGAGTGGGATTGCTGCTCACCCCACATCATTGTATGTTGAGGCTTATTTTAGGCCCTGGCAAAAGCATATTGACACCAGGATGGTGTCAAATTAAAGGTGGGGTGGATGTAGTCCGTACTAGGGGTGTTATGGTTGAGAGAGGAGAAAAGCTAGTGCGGCTTTATGGCATTCAGTACGAGCGGGATTGGCGGGATTGGGAGTTTAGTAATTATTGTTTGGTTCACTGTCAGGAATACACGCAGGTGGTGTGAGGAGCTCGGTCGGGGATAAGAAAGGCTTTTAAATGCTTCATTTGAGAGGTTTGGAGTAAATGCCGTGTAGTGAATCGAGCTGGAGAAGAGAAGCACTTTGATGTCAGTGAACCCGGTCTGCACCACTGAAGTCCAGGTACAGGTACGTATCATTTGTCTAGTGTGCTAGTTCACGTTGAATGTGTAAGATCACAGAGATGCCTGTTACTGGGCTGGGTTTAAAGCACCTGATTGCTTGTTACAGGGTGTAGCAGTGCCCCGTGTTGGACAGCGGCTTTGGTGAGGAGCGGAGAGTGGAGTCGCTTTATTGCGGATGTCCATTGCGCTTTTCAAGAGCTACAGGTGTGTGTACGCGTTCACTACCGAGTGGGTGGGGTTTTTCTGTAACGGGGTAGCACTGATGATGTGTTTCTCCTTTTAGGAATGGTAGTCCTGGTCAGTGGAGGGTTAACCACTGTTCTTTCTTTCTTTTAATGTTGTAGTAGATTGGAAATATAAATGAAGAGATGTGGTTTTAACTGTAGTTTATATAAAACGGGCTGTTTGGGTCAGGTGCCACCTTTTTTTGAGATATTTATGGATATTGGAAGCCGAGATGGCGTGGAGGAACCACTTCTCAGTGGAAGGCAGGAGCTCAGTGTCTACCACGGCCATTTAGATTCAGTTGAGGGATAAGGCTTTATGGGTTTTTGTGGATTGCAGTTTTTATAATATTTGTATAAATTACTGGATTTATAAGTAAAAGTTTATAAGTTTATAAGTCTTACAAGTGGGCCCTTGAAGTCTTGTAGATTGGTTTATGGTTGTCTTGCTGGCTATGTATACAATATAACTTATGCTCAACTGATGGTCCTATTGGTCAATTATTATTTTGTCTTTTTTATATTGAGTTTTCTAATAACAGAACATTATAAGGAAGCTATCATTTTCTCGATTCTTCGCTAGTAATTCAACAAATTGCTCACCAGACCTGAGTGAGAGTTAGTGAGATTAAACGATCTACACCCTTGAGTTGGTGTGATTTATCTTTAAGAACTTGGAGATCATTTAAGGGACATTTTAGTGTGGGCCTTCTCCATGTGCACGGCCCTTACAATGGTTTTAAGCTTTTTGAGTTTTTCCACAACACTGCTTTGCTAATGCCAAACGTAGTGAGATGAGATGAAACGCTAGTGAATATTTTAAAATTTCTCCTAGACGACTGAAAACCTCCTGTACCTCCCCTGTCCCGTACAGACTGTTGCTCCATTTGTCTGTACTGATTTATTTATTTTTTGGTGAGAGTTTCTGTTTACACGGTTACCGGTGTGCAGTACATTTAAAAATGGCAGACGACGGGTATGTGTGTCTGGACCAATCACAGTATACTTGCGTCACTTCTCTGTGCCCTGTGCACAGAGAAAATTACCTACCCTGAAGGAGGAGCTGGGAAAGTCCCTGTACATAGTGAGATCTATAATCGTCCCCAGTTCCTGCAGTGTGAACAGGTGAGGAAGACCTATGAAAGAGTCAGAAACAGCGCTGTTCTTTATTGTAACATAAAAATGGGTGAAATTCAAAATAATATCTTTTCTTTCCAGCCTATTTCTCCTAGATTTGATCAAGTTCATTTTAACGTCATCATCAACAGATAATGAGAAGCAGCCTTTCTCATCCTCAGCCTGATCCCAATTTAAGATATTAAAATGCTTCTAGTTTTTCTCTCGCTGCACAGATCTTTATCTGTCTGAAATAATCAGCTCCTGAGGTTGTTTGACTTAAGTTTGAGTTAAGTAAGAAATTTTTCTCAGTGATCAGATTCAAGTCCCTGAGAAGCCATCAAAATAACTCCTGCTTCTCTTGTCTTTCTCCTGCTGTTCTCAAATGGTCAAGTCTTAGATTGATTTATTCCATTTTTCCTTATTTGTCCTAAGGGGGGGTTTAGTAGAAACAGGTAAATGTTCAGTAAACTCTAAATAATAAATGACTTCTGATGAGACAAAGGAAGAGTTTTTTTTTTTTCTTATAATTTTTCTAAAATTAAAATGCAGATTAAATATTATCTCCTAAATATATACATGTTGAAATGTCCAGCAACAAATAATCAAATGTCTATTATGTACAAGTGTCTTTTAATCATAAATAAATATTTAGCCTTTAGACCTGCACTTATCATACTGTTTTAGTTTTATAATACTAATTAGCATTATACATGGAAGAAACCAAAACATCAATCAACCTGATTATAAAAAGAAATCAGATCAAGGAAAGGACATGACTTTTGATTTCTGTTAAGAGCAATTAATCCTTCTGACATGTAAATTATGTAACCAAACCGGTCATGCATGGATCGTGTCTGTACTGGAACGGCACGTTTTTGCTAAGCAGAATTTCAGCCTTCATTTCCTGATATTTAGGTTTAGATATGTTAAACACGCTTTTGTTTGAACCCACCCAACTGGTTAAGATGATCAGAACTGGAACATGTGATTGATAGGTGTGTCTACTGTTGTTTTACTCCTGAATATTAATTGCCACATACCATATTAATTGCCACGTGACCTCACTATCACACCATAAGGGCATGTTCGCACTACAGCTATGAACTTGGTTGCAGATGTTCTCTTCCATCTCACGTGTCAAGATTCAGCTTCAGCTGTTAAATTTCTAGTATGTGGAAATGTACAAGGCTCATTCAGGTTCTGACTCAGATTTTTCTCATGTTATCACAATACCTGTTTACACCCCAGTAAGAGACTCGCACAGTTTTCAAGGACATGGTCTCATATTAAGAGGACCACGTATTTACCACGTATTTCTCCTACATTAAAATGTAGCTTTATTAATTTAAATATGAGTCATTTACAAAGAGGCCATTTTACTCGGTGGACTGTGGGAATTCTGGAGTTCACAGCTTAACAATAGGGTTGAGAAGGAAGTTAGTTGAAAGAGATTTAAGAAAATAGGCAGGGCAAGGTTTATTAGTATAGCGCCTTTCAGCCACAGTGACAGTTCAAAGTGCTTTACATAAAGAGAAATAAAAGCATTAGAACAAAGGACATAACGGTTATAAAATTGGGCTGAAGCCTAGTTAAACAAAGGAGAACATAACAGGGAAGTTATAAAATTAGCACATTAAAGGTAAAGTACAATAAAAATATGATAAATCATAAAGGTTATTAAACTATAGGTAATAACACAAAAGGTCAAAGGTGTTATTAAAATGAGGGTATTAAAGGTAAAGTGCAGTGATAAGAGTACAAGTTTTAGGGACATTTTAACCCGGATTGAAAGCTTTCTGTGTTCTGGGAACATCTACGATCTTCTGGCAGTTTGTTCCAGTTGTATACAGTGTAACAGATAAATTTGCATTTAGGGTATTTGGCATCCTTATCCAGAGTGACTTACATGCATCTCATTTTATACAACTGAGCAGTTGAGGGTTAAGGGCTTTGCTCACGGGCCTAGCAGTGGCAGCTTGGAGGTGCTGAGGTTTGAACTCACAACCTTCTAATCAATAGTCCAGTGTATTAACCACTGAGCTACCACTGTCTGAACACTGCTTCACCATGTTTAGATTGGACCCTGGGCTTGACTAGCTCACTAGCTCTCCATGGATTTAAGAGACCTGCTTGGTTTATATTCTTTAAACATATCAGAGATGTATTATAGGCTGAAAGCAGTCAGTGAGTTATAGAATAGTAGCAGCACTTTAAACTCTGTTCTATAACTAACCAGAAGCCAGGGTAAAGGTTTTAGAACTGGAGTCATGTTCTCTTAGTCCTGGTTAAAACTCTAGCAGAAGCATTTTGAATGAGCTGTAGGTGTTTGGTCTTTTTGAGAAGTCAAGTTAAGAGATCATTACAATAGTCTAGCCTATGGGAGATAAAAGCATGGATGAGCTTGTCTAGATCTTGGGAACAACAAATCCTTGATTCTGGCTATAACTTTAAGATGATAGGTGAGATCTGAGTCTGTTAGAATTCCAAGATTTTGTTCTTGGTGTTTAGTTTTTAGAGCCTGAGAATTGAAATGTTCACGAACACAAACTCTCTTCTATTTCTTAACAAACACAACAGTCTCTGTTTTATTATTATTTAATTGTTGGACATTTTGGCTCATCCAGTAATTTATGTGCTGCAGACATCAACACAGTGAGTCTACTGGGCTGTACTCATCTGGAAACAGAGCCAGATATATCAGCATACAGAGATTGAACAGAAGAGGTCTGAGAACTGATCACTGGGGGATTCCGCATGTCATGACACCTTGTTCATTCATAGCTGCCAATAGTGAGAAAGTACCTCCGGTCTTCTAAATATGACCTGAACCAGTTAAGGACTCTTCTGGAAAGTCCTAAATGTTCTTTGGCCTACAGTGTCAGCACAGGTCTACCAGAACTGATGTTTTACCTGAATCAGTATTTAGTTGAATATCATTTAACACTTTTAAGAGTCATTTCAGTACTGTGGTGTGGTCAGAAGGCTAAATGAAATTAGTCAGATTAACCATTAAACTTTCTCAATGATCTTAGCTATAAAAGAAACATGTGAGACAGGTCTCATTATCTTATCTCATTTAAAATGTGTCTTCTTCATAATATATGCTCATTGCCACGTTAACGTGTTAAACGAACACTCACGTCAGCTACTGCACAAAAGTTTATTGAGAATCTCCCAGAAGTATCAAGTCTGATTGGATCGCTGTCTGACCTAGTGATGGAAGGCTTAGCGTCAACGTTTCACAGACTAGAACATAAATGGCAAACTAAACTAATAGTAATTAAACGTAGTGTTTCAGACAGCTTGGAAGGAGAGCCTCCTGGGTATAAAAAGCTCTTGGTGCTGCAAGGAGAAAAGAAGCCATTTAGAAGCTGAGAAGAGAAGGGAATTTGATCAGAATCAATGCAACTGGTAGCCAATACAACAACTACTAACAACCAGACAGAATTTCAGAATAAATTCAAAAGTCTAAAGAAATATTCTTTCTGAAAAAAGTAATGCATCCAATCTAATTCTGAGGAACTTCATGCAGTAAATACGTGCATATACCAATAGTAGAACTCAATGAAATGTAAGAAGTTTGGAGGTTAAGGACAGAATGTGACCAGGAAACAACTTAAGAAGTTAAGAAGATAATCAGATTTTCTTCAGAGGGTTAGTTTGAATGCAGATCTGTCAGTGTGGTGATTCCAGGGCAGGGCTGTCGTTTCAGAGATATAATCAGATTGGCTCGCGTGACAAATTAATTCCTGCTGAACCACAATTGAATAATGGATGGAATTGCTGCACATAAATATGCACTGTATGGCCAAAAGTTTGTGCACCCCTTACCAGCACACCCACACGTGCTTACTGAGCATGCCATTCCAGATTTATTTCACTCTGCTGTTACAATAAGCTCCACTCTTCTGGGAAGGCTTTCCACTAGAGTTTGGAGTCGGGTTTGGTTCATTCAGCTAATGACCTTCTAGCTTCTTGGGAACAATTTGGGGAAGAAAGACATGAATTTAATAGTCAGGAGTTCACATTCTTTACACTACATATAGTGTAGCTAAAACATTCTTCACTTTTATTTCAAACTGTACATTGTTTAAAAACTGACCTGTATTATAGATTGTTTTAGAAAACAAATATAATAAAACAACACAAAGTGATGGATTTTGGCTTCAACATGTAAAATCCTTTTGGTTTAAAGTAAGAAAATGAAAAGCAACAGCAAATATACTGAATAAGAAGCAAATGGTGTTTAATCTGAGTATCAGTAAACAGTTACAATATTGGGAACACTGAAAACAGTAGGTATTAGAGCTAGCCAGCTGACTGTGAGGAGTGATGTGTGTTGTCCAGTGAACAGGACATACAGGGGTTGGACAATGAAACTGAAACACCTGTCATTTTAGCCCACAATAATGTATTAGTATGGTGTAGGGCCTCC
>JAOTRJ010000012.1:18833621-18845768 GCA_028564905.1 Leptodoras praelongus
CCCAACACTCTGGATGAGCTTAAGGCCGCTATCGAAGCATCCTGGGCCTCCAGAACACCTCAGCAGTGCCACAGGCTGATTGCCTCCATGCCACGCCGCATTGAAGCAGTCATTTCTGCTAAAGGATTCCCGACCAAGTATTGAGTGCAGAACTGAACATAATTATTTGAGGGTTTACTTTTTTGTATTAAAAACACTTTTCTTTTATTGGTCGGATGAAATATGATTTTTCTTTTTTTTTTTCTTTACTTTTTTGCCAAAATCATAAATATTAAAACAATAAAAGGCCTGAACTACTTCAGTTGTGTGTAATGAATCTATGAAACAAAATGCTAATTTTTTTAGAAGGACCTGTATATGTACTATTGCATGCTTGTGAGAATGTCACTGTAGGGAGACATTAATTTGTTGTAAGCACAGGGTGTATGGTGAGATGGGAGCCACATCCTAATGTGCTTGCTTTCCTTCATAGAGTTTTTAGTGAGTTACTGTTGTAGTTAATTAATGATAGGTGTCCAAATTGTGTCAGAATGACTAGCTTTATTTTTGATGGTTGCAGATAATTTTCCCATTGTAATGTATCCCATTAGCTTGTAATGTATCCCATTAGCTTGTAATGTATTCCATTAGCAGGTTTTTCCTGGCAGTGGTGATGGTGTTTTATATTTCCAGATCATGAGGATATTTTTCTTAGGGGTGATTAGGGCTGAGAGGGGTGGTTAGGGCTATGGTGGTTTTACACCATCTCTCCTAGCAGTTGGTAACTTCTTTCAAAAATAGTTTTATGGGTTTACTGTGATGCATATAGTTATCATTGTTGTTTTTTGTACAAGAGATATGGTGAATCCCATGTGTTACGACCGGCTGTGTGCAGGTCTATTTGTTAGGTGTGCATGTGTTCTGGCTGTGCCATTCACCATTCCAGCTTCTAGTCCAGGTTTTCCACCCACTGCCCCCTCCTGGAAACAACTAGCACTGCTTCATTGATGACATAATCAACATGTGACAGTATTAAGCCAGGAGGGATGCCAATACACACACTATTCTTTGTTTGGCTGCTCTTTAGTTACCAATACTATTTTGGCCTTGCCTTGATGTGTTGTATGTTCTTTACTGCCTTCAGGTATTTTTCTCTCTGTGTTATTCTGTTTTTGCTCTAATGAATAGTCTTGTAAATAGAAACTCCACAATCCTGTATACATCACCTAAATTGTATAGTCACCGGTAGTAGGGGTGTGACTGCCTTATCTTTTGGGGGTTTGGGTTTTGACTTAAGGTTTGACTTTGGTTAAGGAATTATCTTTATTTTCAGGTAAGGTATCTCCAAAATAAGAGTGCTTTGTTTGTTATTTTGGCCTTGGTCCACCCTGAAGTCATCACCTGGTTTTGTAGTTTAGATTATCATCCTGTATCTTTCTGATATAATTTGTTGTAAAATACTCATACTTTTAAGTTACTCTGGTTTGTGTTGTCTCATTCAGACTACAAGGATTTTTTGCCATCAAGCAGATAACCCTTAGCCTAAATTCCACTGTACGACCCAACCTTAGACTGGGTCATAACACGTTAAACATCTTTTGTCCACTGTGGTGTACTGTGTAAATGATTTTGCATCATATGAGTTGAAGGTTATAACTAGTGATTGCATAAAATTACTCTTGAATTAAAAATGTATTTGCCCCTTCCTCAATTACTTTATCATGTTTAAATCAGATAATTCATTTCAAAATAAGATAAAGACAGCATGTGTAAAAGCAAAATGCAGCTTTTAAATGATCATTCTATTGATTGGAGAGGAAGATTTATTTACAACCTACAAACCCCATTTCCAGAAAAGTTGGAGGACACCGGACTGTCCAAGCTCACAGACTGGGGTCTGTTTGTGAGGAAGTCCAAGACCCAGTTACACATGGGGGTGCTGATTTCCGGGTCACTGAGTTTGGTTACCAGCCTTGTGGGAATAACTGTGTTGAACGCAGAGTTGAAGTCAATAAACAGCATCTGGATGCAGGAGTTGTTATTGTCCAGGTGGTTTTAAGCAGAGTGAAGAGCAGTGGAAATGGCATCCTCTGTCGATCTGTTAGAGTGGTAGGCAAACTGGTGGGGATCCAGTGATGGTGGAAGCACCACTTTCAGGTGACTAAGAACCAGTTTCTCAAAGCACTTCATCACAATGGGGGTAAGTGCTACTGGGTGGTAGTCATTCAGGCATGCTGCAGAAGTACCTTTCTGGCACCGGAATGATGGTGGATGTTTTCCAGCATGTGGGAACAATACCTGGGCTAGCTGTCCAGTACTCTCTCATGTTCTCAGGACACGTCCAGGGATATCATCAGGGCCAACAGCTTTACATTTACTTTTACTCTGCTCAATATTGAACACACTTCAGCTGTAGAGTGTGTGAGAGGGTGCAGTCCTGAGGTGGCCTACTCCATGTGGTGGGATTCCCGTTACTGTGTTCAAAATGTGTAGAACCTGTTGTGTGCCGGGGGTCAGAGTTGTGGAAGTGCTCCTTGATAGACGGTTCACATGTGTGTTTGGCTTTCCTAATCCCTCTTTGCAGGTTGGTCCTGGCTGATCTTTAGACTTCAGTGTCACCAGATCTGAATGCTTTCAGCAGCTGGCAAACCTCGTCATTCATCCAGGGGTTCTGATTCGGAAAGGTTTTCACATGCATGACAGAGGTGACATTGTCAATACATGTGTTACTATAGTTGGTAACAGCTGATGTGCATGTCTCCAAGTCTGTGTCCATGGTGGTATGTGATGAAAACATACTCCAGTCAGTGTTGTGAAACTGGTGTTGCAGAGAGGAGATGGCTCCTTCTGGCCACACATTAACTTTCCTTGTTTCTGCTTTTACACGTTTGATGAGTGGCACACTTGGGGAACAGGAACAATGACTGTCCCAGATAGGGGAGGAGGACAGCCTTGCATGCCTCTGCAACGTTCCTATTAACAAGATCCAAAGTTTTGTCCCCTCTGGTGGGACAAGAGACATTTTGTCAGTCTGTAAACTGGAGTGATTAAAATTGGCAACAATAAAAACTCCATCTGGGGGAGCAATTTGTTGTTTGCTGATTGCTGTACTCAGCTCTTCCATAGCTAACTCTGCATTAGCATCAAAAGGGATGTAAACTGCAGTAACAACAGCTGAGAATTCTCTCGGTAAATAAACGGGTCTGCACTTAATCATCAAATAGTCCAGATTAGCAGAGCAATGACTTTTAGTTACAGTGGAGTCAGTACACCATGTTTTGTTAACATAAATGCTGCTTCTGTCCAGCTCCACCGTGATGTTGGAGTTCAGCCACGTCTCTGTCAGAATCATCTTTGCGTTGTTGTCCAGAGTCATAGCTCATCCATTTTTTCCCCAGAGAGCGTACATTGGCGAGAAAGATGCTGAGATGCTACTGGTGGTTGATGTGGGTTTAAGTTTAGTTTAGCCCGAAGTCCGCTGAACTTTCCCCACCTTTGTTTACACTCTCAATGCTTGTGCCAGCTTCTCTCACCTGAATGAGTTGGTTCAGCAGTCAATGCCACTCTGGAGATAAAAAAAAAACTGTTTATGTAGTTAAAGCCAATGTCAATCAGCATGTGCCGACTATATTAGCTGCAGTGTGGGATGAAAAAAAAAAAAAAACCCGTAAACTAATAACTACTAAAAAGCAAAGTCTAGGAACATCCTGAGCCTCACACTGTACGCAAGCCACCATCTTGGATCCCATCTTGGATGTTAGCTTTGGAAACGCACATTAGCACATTTTTTTGTGACTTGCGCATCTCATCAAACAATTCAGACCTAAACAGGACCTGTTTCATAGGGGTATATATAATGTGGCACCAGATCTAAGCAGCAAGTTGGTGGAACTGCCCATTAGGGGTGGAGTTATGCATGCCTCCTAGCTTGCTTCACGGGTGAGTCTGTGTGTTTTGCGTGTGAGTTCTCTCTGCCTCTGTCTGGTACTCAGTAAAGTAACACTGTTATAATAACACAAAAGGTATGGAACATGCCTTTTTTGCATTTGAACTTTAAATATCTTGTCTTTGTACTGTATGCAATTGAATCTGCAGATCATCGTATTCTGTTTTTTAAAATTGTATTTAAGTTTTACACAACGTCCCTACTCCACTGGAATTGGGGTTGTAGCATTACTTCTACATTTAATGTGTCATAACAACTCTAAGTGCAGTAAGGCTAAAACAAGAAGTGTAGCATTAAAGTCTAAATGTAATACTGAGAACATCACGTGTAACATTTAGTAATGTTTAATGTATATTTAATGTCATATTGATGTTAAAATATACTTCCTAATATATATATATATATATACACATTTTATATATATTTTATATATCTTGGTGTTGCAGGTTGTGGGCATTATACATGCTAACCCCTTAAACAAACAAAATAAAACACACACACACACACACACAGGGTAGAAGTAGACCCCTGGTTACCCTGTGGCAGAGAATTTTAACGTCTTTTAACTGTGTGTGTGTGTGAGCAGATTAATGTGTGAATTATTAGAGACAAGCCTTTTTGACTGCTTTACTTCTGAAGCAGTGTTTTTTTTTGTGTAACAAAGAATGTAATGCTACAAAATCAAACTGTTTTACCTTTGGATACCTTTGGAAACAAACCATTTCAGTTCAGTAAGCACACACACACATGGCACAGCGAGAGCAGATTATTATTTTAATATTCTACCAAGTTCATACAAAGTCTAATATATTCTATAAATTGAATGTTAAAAAGTTGTACATTTTTGTACAAAGCTGTAAAAAAAAAATCACGATAGTAACACAGACTAAATACCAAATTTTTTTTTTATTACGATTGCATCACTTGTAATGGGAGGACCTTCATAATATGACGAGATCTGTTCAGGATATCACAGGACCTGAACATGATTAAACATGAGTGGATGACCTTTAACTGAGACAGGTGATATGAAGGGGACAGACACACTGCCTTTACTGGGGTGGGGAAGAAAGATATCACTAAATATTTTATCCAATATTTGGATGACATCACTGGGTTTATTCTTTTGAAAGAATTTGTCAGAGAATGTTTTCTGTTACACACATGCTTTAAAATAAAGTCTTTAAAGTCTCTCTGAACCCCATTGTAACTGTTCAAACACGCACATACAAGTGACAGAACATTTTGTTTTTCTTTGCTTGCATTTGATTGAGTTGTGCTGCATTTTATGTCATGCTGCTTTTGAGGTAGGATTTTGGATTGTAGAACTTTTAGCTAGAATCTGCTAGTTCTACTGTGAACTAATCTAATCTACTGTGCAGTCTGTTGCTATCTGTTTTAGTTGTAAGTCTTGTTTACATATGAACTGTTGAGAGGTGGGACAAGATACTGACTGCTCTATTTAAAGTGGCATTCTGCTACAGATGTGTGGCTGTAGTGGTTAGTTGGTCTCCTTTTCCTCCCACTTCAATCAACTTGGAAACTCACTTGGCTTAGTGCCACCTTCTGTTACTCCACATTTATTATTCCTTTTTACTCATCATATCATGTGCTTCTCAATTCCTATCTGTGCTTCCCACAGCCACCACAAACGCAAGTGTCACTGCAGAAAATGTAACACCAGCGTTCTCACCTACCCCCCACTTTCGACACATTACCCAACTGTGGTGGCCGGAATCTGCAGAACAGAAGGTAGATTTTATCACAACACTAGCTTCAACCAGTCCCTTGAATTTCTGGCCCTGACAGAGACATGGACCAATCCTGAGAACTCTGCAACTCTGGCTGCTCTTTCATCTGCCTTCTCCTTCTCTCCCTCTGCACGACAGGCTAGAAGGGGTGGTGATGCTGGCTTGCTTCTGTCAAAACTGTTTGAAGATAGAACCATTGTTCTCTAAAGAAGTAACCATGGCAAAGTCTTCCTTCTACAGAAATAAGTTGGTGGCATTGGCAACAGATCCACACAAGCTTTTCAGCATCTTCTCTTCACTCCTCAACCCTTCACCACCTCTTTCACTCACCTCTGTCACTGCTGAGGACTTCTTTGAGGAGAAGGTCAGCAAGATTAGCCACACCATCTCCCTGACTCCTGTAACCACTGTACACTGCTTTTCTCCTCTCTCAGCTGAGGATGTTCTCCAGCTGCTGATATCCAGCAGTGCCAGAACATGTCCTCTAAATCCCATCCCATCCACAGGAGCTCCTACCCTTTATCACTTCAATCATCAAGCAACTCCTTATCCTGAGGAATTGTAACATCATCTTTCAAGATTGCTAGAGTGTTACCCATCCTAAAGAAACCCTTGACAGCACCAACATCAGCAACTACAGAATGGTATCCCTCCTCTCTTTCCTCTCGTTGCACTGAAACTGCACTCATCGCAGTGACAGAGAAGCTCCACTCGGGAGTTCAGCTGGGTTATCATCGGTCCTGATTCTTCTTGACCTCTCCTCTGCCTTTGACACAGTCAACCATGACATCCTTCTGTCCATCCTTTCTAATCTTGGCATCACTGGCTCTGCATGGAAGTGGTTCAAGTCCTACCTGGAAGGACGCTCCTACCAGGTAACATGGAATGGCTCACCATCCACTGCATGCAAACTCTCCACTGGTGTCCCACAAGGCTCAATACTGGGTCCTCTTCTATTTTCACTATAAACTCACTCTCTGGGAGATGTCCTCTCTTCACATGGCTTCTTCTACCATTGTTATGCCGATGATACTCGGCTCATCCTGTCTTTTCCTCCTTCTGATGATCAGATTTTGGCTCAGATCTCAGCTGAAATGAACTACCCTCTGAAATGAAGTCTCTTGCTATCTTCAAACACCAACTAAAGACCCACCTCCTTCGTGAGCACTTGAATGAGCACTAACTCAAAGCTGTTACCACATTTATAGCAGTTACTGTAGTCCCTATGTCTTGATCTTCATGGGTTTTGTGTAGTTTAGGAATACTTGGGTTTTGGGACTTTTACTTGTAATGTTTATTCGGTATAATACGTCTAAATTCTAGCAGTATTACAGCTCAAAGTAGCCTGAATTCAGGTCTACCAGCCTTAGCTTTGGATATTCCAAGTTAACGACTATGCACTCTTGTAAGTCACTCTGGACAAGAGCGTCTGCCATAATGCCATAGGTGTAAATGTAATTTTATATTATATAAATGCCTCACTCAGAATTATAAACAGATTACGTTGACATCTACATTAGTGAATGCTACATGGTTCATGACCTTGTATGCAGAATGTGCAGAGACTGAGAAAGACAGAGAGAAACACAGAGACAGCCTGAGAGAGAGTGACAGAGAGGATGAACTATGTTGCTGTGCAGCTCAGGATTCCAACATGGGGAATATGTGCTGGTGATTTATCATTTACAGTTATTGTTATACTTCTACTACTACTACTAATAATAATAATAGCAGTATCATAATGTATTTAAATGATTATTAAAGCTACAAAAATGTGACATGAGAATAAAGACTGATCGTTTTGTACTGAGTGATGGGACAGAAGGAGGCCAGTAAGTTGTTTAGATTTGTTTAGCAGATAATAATTATTCACCCAGTGAGTGGACTAATACACTGTCCAGCATGTGACATGTGAACTTTAATCTACACACACTTGGGCTAAATAATTGCACGTACTCATAAATATTGATACAGAAATTGCATACATAATTATTTACATTAAATTTTTTTGCTGTGTTTCTGTAAACCAGTGTTTATACATTATGCATTGTATTATTCATTATTTATTGTATTTATGTAAATCAGTTTAGATAAAATATAAAAAGAAACTAATATAGTGTCAGTTCTTCAGCATGCTGTCTGTCCTGTACACATTAACAAGGCTTTTTACAGTTTTGTTTTCATGCTGGTTACAGATGATATGAATTTATTCCACATTAATAAGCCCTTATTATATAAACAATTTTACAATTATCTACAGGTAGTGATGAGGACAAGACCACCTATCATTGAGGATGAGCCAAGCCCGAGACCTTAAAGGGTCAAGACGATGACCTTTGATTTTGGGATGGTTGAGACAACGTCAAGTTTATGCGCTTGGAGGAGGTGAGATCGAGTTGAGACTGAAACCTAAATTGTCTGTTTTCCCCTGCAATGCTAACATTATATACCAAATACATAGCACCCGTCAATACAATGCGATTTAATGCATTACGTTTATTGTTTTTTTTTAATAATGTATTTAATTATTTTGAATTTATGAAAAGTGAAAAAGTTTCATTGTCACTGTGGTGGAAAAGCAAAAATCTTGCACCAAAATTAGTCCAATGCGCTAAACGAGTCCAACCCATCCTGCTCTAGTCTGAGACCATTTCAGAATCAAGTAGAATTGGTTTCAATTCCAAAATGAGAACAAGCTATGAAAAGGGGACTGATTGCATCTTGGAATTGAAGACTGGACTTGGGTCCTACAACACTACAGGTAAAGGGTAAAGTTTTTAACATCAATCAAATCTACACTACACAAGAAGCCTTACCGGAAATTAAATAGAAAGTAAAATATAAATTGCTACATGCAGCAAAAGCTTCAAATGTGGCAAGATATTGTCAAAATGTTAAAGAGACATCAGGTCAAAAATTAATTTCAATTCTGGAAGCACTTTTCTTCTAAAGACATTTTCAGAAAGATTTCAAACCATTAAGAATGAGTCACAAAAGTCAATATATTCCTATTGTGGTAAAGAGACATCAGAGTCAAATAGCTTGCATGCATGCTTAGTCCATGTTATTTTAGGCAGGTTTCATGCCTGGAAGCTTCATTATAATGTACCAGGCCTTCATTATGAATCAGTCAACACTGTGCATAATGCAGTCTAAAAAACATACTTGGAGCACATATCATAAAACACATCATTTTAGTCTGTAATCTTCAAAATGTGACCCCAGTGCTTAACTTTACATAGACACATGGCTTTGTGAGGGGAAAAATGGTGTGATTGTCCACTCTCAGAGATAAAATGGTGCCTACATCCATGTTTGTCCTTGCTGAGTCCTACAGGCTCACATAGGGCAAGAACATCCAGAGGGAAGAGTCTCCATGGAAACAATGGATCACACTGGGCAGAAGTAATTAAGTCACATAGTCAAATCTGGAACAGGTTCAAAATACTGCGTTATTGCAATCTTACGTTGGTCAGGGAGCTGAACAATCCGCTTCTCGCTGAGAGAAAACTCATGATGGCATTTCAGCAAATCTGTCCTGGCAGCTGATTCTGCAGAGGAAATGAACCGTTTCTTAAAATAGAACTGGAGAGTGAGAGGCAGAGTGAGAAGCAGAGTGGGAGGCAGAGCAGGATTTATTATACACTATCACAGGCAAATATCTGGAGTGTGTTCTTTTACTGCTGCATTTTCCCATATTTTGTCTAATTTCTGTCTTGTTCTGCCTCCTTCTCTGATGTGGCACTTTCATTAAGAACAAGAAATACGTTAGAAAGGTTCCTCCCCCGATTTAAAAATGTCTTTAACATTCTTTTCCCTCAGACATCATCTGGGCATCAAACTTTCTGCTGCTGAAGTCCAGCAGTGACTCTCTTATCTTTGTTCACTCAAATTTCTAGGAAGCTCACACAAATAATCCCAACATCAGCAACCCAATGCTAAAATAAAAATGACCAACAAATCAGACCTAAAAGCACCACTGGCCAAATGATGAGTAAAGATTTTGTTAGTGGTGTAAACTGGTCTCTGAAAATGCTTTACATCTCTGTACTAACATGATGGTACCATTGGTGTGCTGTTAGTTATTACTCCGATATGTTCATATGATTCTTTGCAGAGTATTAGTTGAAGGTTGATGAGAGTTGACAGCACAGTTCCAGGCATGTGTGAGGAAATGTGGGGTATTGTGCTACTTTGCCACTGTGCTCATAATTCTCACCACATTTCATTTACTGGTTCAGACAACTGAGTGACACGGTGGACATTTGTGGGAAAGAGAAGGCTGGTGATTTGGCTGAGAATCACCACTGGCTGAACAATATCCATGCTCTGTTATCAAATGTTCTTCATAACATGAATGTCTTGACCTACTGTGTTTGCAGGAATTTCACAAATTCACAGGAATTTGTCCTCTGCACTTAACCAATCTGTGCAGGGAAACACATACATTTACACACATTGGCAAAGTGAGCACACACCAGCCTCATCCAAGGTGCCCAGGGAGCAGTTGAGGGTTTTGAACTGAACCAGTAACCTTCCAGTCTGTGTCCTTAACCATAAACCCATGGCAGTCCCTTAATAACAAAGAGGAAATGCCCCGAATCTTTACAAAACTTCCTCTTTTGCCTATTTTGTACTTATTTGGCACTGAAGAAAAAAAAGTTAATTTAGTGCATCTTGTTAAACTCCTTTTCCATGCCACTATGCTCCTAATCCATTTGTTCCTTTCCCACATTTCTTTCCTCCTCTCCATCTGTCCCTTGCTGCTTCTTGTTCACACAGTCACTTCTGTCTTGCTGTTTGTGTGAAGCCTCTTCTGTTTAGAAAGAACCTGAAGAGAATGTTCGTACCCCAGTGGCTGATAGAAAAGCTCTGGCAGGGTCTCTGTTCTAAACTGGAGCTTGTTTAAGTAGGCATGGCCTCGGTTATTGGGCTGGGATATTGATGGCTGTGGTTGACCAGTGAGAACAGCCTGATGCTGTGCAGGTCTCTTACTGGGTTCCCAGGCTTGGAAGGCTGAGAGGGAGGTCAGTGGATGGGTGTTGGTTCTGGAGATCTTGGACTTTGGGATCTGGGAGGGTGTTATGGTGTTAGCGACAGGAATGTGGATCTCTGTTGGAAGGAGGAATGGCTTTTCATTGGAGTGGAAAGCAATGGGTTGGAAAATTGTAGGTGATGACTGGCGGTATGTATGGTCCATCAATTGGAAATTCCTATAGTAGTCTCTGGCTGTTGTATCTTCTGTAAGTAAAGGAAATTTTAAATGGATGAGACTGGACATTTGCTATGGTTTCTAGAATCAATCAACAAATTCAGTTTGGACAAAATCACCACAAAAATAAATAAATTTTGCAACATTGCAACCATTATTTTTAAAAACTATATAAATATCATGTAATTATATTTACATTCCAATGATGTGGAACTGGAGCTGAGAGTAGCAGGGGGAAATAAATTGAATAAATTAAACCATTTTGATGGCATCTGTCACTCATCTGCCATCAGGATTGTTTACACTGAAAGGTAGAGTAGATTAGATTTGTTCCTGCATTCATGCTCGGTAAGCATTTTATGATGGTCAGGGTGGTGGTTGTAGAAAATACTTTACCTTACAATACAAAAAAATACAATACCTTTAATTGTTTACTTGTATTATTTTAAAGGTTTAAGGTTTGACTGATTTAATTTGAATTTACTGAGTATGTCTAATTTTCTATTCCTCATCTCCCATGGTTTTGGGAACACACTCATGCCAGAGATGACACGCTGTTTGGTTTGGCAAGCCTCCGTCATACCCTTCACTCTTTACACTTTACATAAGATGGTATTTTTATGTTGAGGGTAAGCTGGTGATTCCTTTCTGAAGTAATGCTTCTGTTGGTAAAACTCTGCTCTACAATTCTTCTAAACTGCAAAAACATCAACATTAAAGACATCAAAGACTTAAGGGATTAAATGTTGTTTAGCCCAAAGAACATAGTTTTCAATTTGAGTAAATTATAATTTAGTAATTTTTTGTTACACTAGGAATACTGGGAATGAGGTGGGAAAACATACTGAAAAGTATGCCAGTAGCTCCAAAGCATCTCAGAGCTTCATTTAGAAAACTTTCATGCACTCATTTACTACCCCGATTGCAATGAAGTTAAGATGTTGTGTAAAACATAAATAAAAACAGAATACAATGATATGGAAATCATTTTCAACCCATATTCAATTGAATTCACTACAAAGACAAGACATTTAATGTTCAAACGGATAAACTTTATTGTTTTTTCACAAATATTTTATTTAAATTTGATCCCTGTAACCCGTTCCAGAACAGTTGGGACAGGGGCGTTTCCCGCTGTTTTCCATCACCTTTCCTTTAACACTCAATAAGCATTTGGGAACTGAGGACACTAACTGTTGAAGCTCTGTAGGTGGAATTCTTTCCCATTCCTGCTTGATGTACAGCTTCAGCTCCTCGAC
>JAOTRJ010000012.1:18845868-18859582 GCA_028564905.1 Leptodoras praelongus
TGATGAACTGTGTTCACTGACGATGGTGTTCTGAAGTGTTCCTGAGCCCATGTGGTAATATCCCTTACAGGATGATGTCGGGTTTTAATGCAGTGCCGCCTGAGGGGTCGAAGGTCACGGGCGTTCAATGTTGGTTTTCGGCCTTGCCGCTTACTTGCAGAGATTTCTCCAGATTCCCTGAACCTTTTGATGATATTATGGGCTGTAGATGATGGAATCCCGACATTCCTTGCAGTTGAAAGTTGGGAAACGTTGTTCTTAAACTGTTGGACTGTTTGCTCACGCAGTTGTTCACAAAGTGGTGAACCTCGCCCCGTCCTCACTTGGGAACGACTGAGCCTTTCGGGGACGCTCCCTTTATACCCAATCCTGACACTCACCTGTTTCCACTGAACCTGTTCACCTGTGGAATGTTCCACACAGGTGATTTTGAGAATTTCTCAACTTTCTCAGTCTTTTGTTGCCCCTGTCCCAACTGTTCTGGAACGTGTTGCAGTCATCAAATTCAAAATGAGTGAATATTTTGGTGCTGCTCTCTCCTGGAGCATAACTCTCACAGTCCAGAGCCAAGGAGCAGACAAGCTATATATATATATATATATATATATATATTCCAATATATATATATATATATTGCCAATTGCACACAACATACTCTCAAACAGAGACCACAACCCCCTGGGGAACTGAATGGAGTGCAGAGAAGGGAGAGTGGACAATACCCAGGACAGGGCACCATCCACTACTGGCAGACACACAGCCATTCACACACTCATACCAGGATTATTGGGCAATTTTTTGTACGTCCAGTTCAAGGGTTTTTTTGTTTTAGTAACCCAATTAACATAAAATTAGATCATACTGAATGCATAGCTAGCACGGGCCACTTGGGTACGCCTTGCTAGTACCAGGTTTGGCCCCATTTTGCCTTCTGAACTGCCTTAATTCTTTGTGGCATGCGTTCAACAAGGTGCTGGTAACACCTAATAATGTCAGACAGTTGCTGCAGATTTGTAGGCTGTACATCCAAGGATCATGTACATCCATGATTCAAATCTCCCATCTCAAAGGTGCTCTATTGAATTGAGATATGGTGACTGTCTAGTCCATTTGAGTAAAGTGAACTCATTGTCATTTTCAAGAAACAATTTGAGATTGAGCTTTATGACATGGCACACTATCCTGCTGGAAGTAGCAATCAGAACATGTGTACACTATGGTCATAAAGGGATAGACCCTATCATGACCCTACCTATCCAAAGTTAACAGCAGAAATTGAGACTCATCAGACCAAGCAATGTTTCTGCAATCTTCTATTGTTCATTTTTGCTGAGCCTGTGCAAATTGTAGCCTCAGTTGCCTGTTCTTAGAAGACAGGTTTTGTCTTTTGCTTCTGTAGCCCATGTACTTCAAGGTTTGATGTGCTGTGCATTCAGAGATGCTCTTCTGCATACCTTGGCTGTAATTAGTATTTTTTTTAGTTTTTTGCCCAGAGACCTGCCACTCACTGGATATTTTCTTGTTTTCAGACCCTTCTCTGTAAACCCTAGATATGGTTGTGCCTCAAACTCCCAGTGGATCAGCAGTTTCTAAAATACTCAGCCCAACCCATTCAACACCAACAACCATGCCATTTTCAAAGTCACTTAAATTAGCTTTCTTCCCCCATTCTAATAGTTTGAACTTCAGCAGGTCATCTTGCCCTCTTCTACATGCCTCAATGTTTTGTTGCCATGTGATTGGCTGATTAGATATTTGTGTTAACAAGCAATTAAACAGGTGTATCTATTGAAGCGCTCAATGAGAATTTATTAGATGATATGGGGTGTGAGTGTTGTGCAAAACTAGTCCTAGGTATTGTCTTGGTTGAGGGCCCAAATGGCTTGTGCAGAGCAGCTTTTCCCCATTCTCTCAGTGTTGGTCTTAAGCGAAAGGAAGCACCTCTTTGACTGCAACAGCCAGAAGAGCCCATTGTTCAGATGGATAGATCCTTTACTGTCATCTGGGCATTTGATACAGCATTGCTTGCTGTAAACAGATTGTAAGTCAGGGAGCTCAGTGCTTATGGTACACTAAGTTGATTTTGCTACTATTTGAAAATCACATTGATGTCATGGGAGCTGTGTCTGAAAATATCCCAGGTGCGACCAAATGGTGGATGAGACTACACATAGTAGCCATCTCTGAATGGAGTGCAGCAATGTTCGACCCCTGGTATGGCAGGTGATGTGTTGAGGTTGGTACTGTTAAAGCCAAAGCACAGCATCCTGGTAATGAGCCTGGTTTTGAGCGACAGCCTCATGTAGTTCACATAAGGCAGTGTCCAAATCTGCATGAGGTGGAATATCAATAGCATAGACTATGAGCAAGGTAAATACTCAAGGAAGGTACAAAGAGTGAAGATTGAAGGTCAGAAACTGCAGGTTGATTGGAATAGTGATGAATCACAAGGCAGCAGTTGAGAAATGTATAAAGGACATTCAAAATTAGATGTTGAGTAACCTCTTCCTAATTAATTCTGACAAAACAGGTTAAGAATGGTGTTTATAAAGATAACTGTTATTTTTTTATGAAGTATAATTCTGCCACACATCAGTAGGCTAATACAACATGCATAATGTTCATGTTCAGGCAATTTCTTATGATTTCTGTGTGCACTTGGCAAAGGTTAACTTTATGGTGACTTATTTCTGCATCACTTATTTTGATTTGTAGGGAAGCATTACTGACAGGCACTACAAAGCATTCATTTTAAGTCACTCTGTATAAGAGCATCTGCTGAATGCTCCCTCTGTGTGTCTGCATGTGTGTGTCCAGCCACACAGAGTTCTCAGTAGGTTCTGGCTTTGGCTTTAGTTAATAATATTTTAATTAGCCCCAGCACTTTATTAAGGCACTTCCTCTAAATCACCATGGTATTCTCTCATAACCTGATTAATTATAAGTCTTTATTGATCTTGAAGTAGAAATGGAAAATGAGGCAGCCTTTATACATTGCTTCTTAGTGAAATTAGTTTCTTTAGGAATTAGGAAGTTGGGGTCAGTCATTATACATCATAGCCCCTATAGTAGGGAGGGCTCTTCTGATTAGTAACCCTAGTTAGTAAGACACTAAGTAACTAGTAACCTAGTTAGTTTAAGATTGATTGCTAACCAAAAGTCAAAAGTTGCCAGAGGTAACTTTAGTATCTCATTTGTTATTTTTAATCCTTTCATTAATTCCATAAAGAAAGCTTAGGTTCCTATGTTTGATGTGTTCAGTCCCAAATGGGCCTCTAAACTGTGGGGTCAGTCAAATTACAAAAGGGTTCACAAACAAAAACCTATAATGCTTTTTGTTTCATTTATTCATTTTACTTTACTGGGACTCGCATTCAGACAATCCACATTTAAACTGCCTCTACCTCTGCTAAACCAGTTTGTTTTAATTACTTATGTACTATAATAACACTAATTGGTTTTCATATTAAAGGTAAGCCTCAAATGTTTAAAACCACTCATTCCATCTTCAAACCTATTACAGTTTATCAGCAAATGCTTTTTGAATTTTAAAAGACAGCAGTTTAAAAAAAGTGACAGCAAAATCGGAATGTTTAACATCTCTTTGGATAAAACCACTAAACATTTTCCAGTGGGACTTGAACCCTAGACAGACAGAAATGGTTTGGCTCTGAAATACTGTCTAATGGATGCTGTTTTAAAATCTTTCATCAGGTAAATAAGACATGTAGTGTGTATGAATAATAATACTGTTTCTGTGCATATAAAGTTATGCCTCATTTATTAAGCCGAGTCCTCCATGCCGATGGCATGTATATTCCAGAATTGGCAGTGAACTCCAATTCCCAATCTGCATCACTGACTACAAACAGACTCCATGGACTCCAGCTCCACACCCCCCACTTTCACATTCACAGTCTCCCAATTTGTAATCACACACAACAACTTGTTATTAATTACAAAAAAATGGCCAATTTTAAGGATTCTTTGTAAATGCTAGAACACAAAACTTCATGGTAATCAGACTTATTGCAGGTGATTGTCAGCTTGTATGTCTGGTGTCATTTTACTGTGTGAGTCATGTGCATGTTGAAAAAAAATTGGTTATTTTTGCTCACCATTATTAGTCCTGATCAAGCATCCAGAGATTCTATTAGATCTGGCAGAATGATGATGCCCTGCCCCTCTGGGCAAGCTCTCTGGCCCAACTGGCAGTTTCAGCTGCTGTGTGAGGGTTCTGGACAGAGAAGATTTATAACACCAATAAACCATCTACACTTTAATGTGTAGAAGCAAAAATAACATTTATTGTTGTTGTTGTTGTTCTATTTAAAAAGTATAGACACAATTGTGTTTGGCATCTTTTAAATAAAATCAAATTTTGCTGTCATAAACCTTTAAAAAATGTATCCAAAATCACTAAACACTAGGGCTGTAAATGAATGCTTTAACACGTTAATAAAAAGAAAAAAAAACAGCCACACACACTGTGCAGTTCCCTTTAAATAAAAAAAGACATCGATCTTCTTTAATATTTCACTTTTAGCAAATAAAGTCAAGTGAATAATGAGGCAATGTTCAACAGTTGTTTCTTTTAAAATAGACCAGTGATAAATGGCAACAACATTAAACATAAATAAAACAGAATGGAATTATTTTTGAATCTCATAAACCAAAATTGTATTCATATTTGAACACAAGTGATACATGTTCCCATTTCCTGAAAAATATTAGCTCTATATTTTGAACTAGATGGCAGCAACACATCTCAAAAAAGTTGGGACGGGGCAACACAAGGCTACTAAAGGCGTGCAGAGGTTCATCAATCTGCACACAACTGTGTATGAAAAGTGTGGAACAATTTCAGAACAATTTCCTCAACATAAAAGTGTGAAGATTGTAAGTATCCCACCATCTAGAGTACATCATAATATCAAAAGAAATCTCTGTGCAAAGCCAAAGGTCAGTAATGGATGCTAGTGATCTTTGGGCCCTCAGGCAGCTCTGCATCAAAAATAGGCCTGATTCTGTACAGGAAATCACTGCATGGGCTCAGGAACACTTCCAGAAATCACTGTCTGTGAACACAGATCAATCCACTTACACAAGTTATATCATGCAAAGAAGAAGCCATATGTCAACACGCTCCAGTAACACCGTCGTCTTCTCTGGGCCAAAGCTCATTTAAAATGGACTGAGGCGAAATGGAAAAACTGGTCGGTGGTCAGATGAATCAAAATTTGAAAGTCTTTGTGGAAAACATGAGCACCGTGTCCTGTGGAATAAAGAGGAAAGGGAGCATCCAGCTTGTTCTCCGGTGCACAGTACAGAAACATCTCATCTGGAAAGGCACTATCACTGCTGAACAGTAAATAGAGGGTCTGCAGTCCAGACCTTTCACCAGTAGAACATCATCTGGTGCATCATGATGTGAAAAATCCAGCAAAGAATGGGACAACGTTTTTCTCCCAAACTCCACCAACTGGTCTCCTCAATTCCCAGATGTTTACAGACTGTTGTACAAAGAAGCAGGTGTGCTAGTCCCAACTTTTTTGAGATGCGTTGCTGTCATGTAATACAAAATGAACAAATATTTTTCATGACATGGTAAAATGTTTCACTTTCAACATCTGTTATGTGTTCTACTGAAATTGTCCAAAATGTCTTGGTGTGCTGAAGCATTGAGTTCCTTTTACTGGAACTAAGGCTACGTGGCCTACCACATCGTGGCTGAGATGCTGTCGTTCCCAATCACTTCCACTTTGTTAAAATACCACTGACAGGTGACGGTGGAATATTTAGTAGTGAGGAAATTTTAGGACTGGACTTGTTGCACAGGTGGCATCCTATCAGGGAACCACGCTGGAATTCACTGAGCTCCTGAGAGCGACCCGTTCTCTCACTAATGAAAAAGAGCTCTTCAAACACCAGATTTCAGTGGCATCTCAGATAAATCGTAAGACCCATTTCAATTGCATTCTAGCCATTGCAGTGCCCAGATGTTTGTTTTTGTGAAAGCCTGCTGAAGTGCCTTGTCACTGGAACAATGCCAGTGAGTTTGGAGTAGCAATATGCGCTCAAAATATGTGTAGAAAAGTAGAAAATAAAGTAGAAAATAAAACAGCATCAGAAACTCTTGAAATTGTGGAGAGGTTATAGACATGCTACTGTAGCATCAACATAAGTCCAGTGACAGCCTAAAGCTTTCAAAAGAGTCATCACAAGAGGTGAATCATGGGTGTTCGAGTATGATCCTAAGATAGTGCTGATTGGCACACAACAGCTTCACCTCACCCAAAGAAAGTTCACATGAGCAAATAAAAAAAAAAATCAAGTCATTGTTCATCATCATTTTTGATTCTCAAGGGATCATCCATAAAGAATTCATAATAGAAGGCCTCTCCATGGATCCTCCATCATAACTTACTGAGTCACACTTCACTCGCTATGAGAGAATATTTGGCTGAAAAAGTCCTTTTACATCCACCCTGTAGCCCCACCTTGGCTCTGTGTGATATTGTCCGGTTCCCAAAGATTAAAAAATGTTCGAAAGACAGCCAGTTCAGTACAGAATGAGCCACATTCTCATTACTGTCAGGACAAAGCTTATATGTCAAAAATGGTGTTTTTTCTAAGATTGTGGCAAAACTAAGTAAAAATATGCAGGTCATTAGTGTTTAAATCTTAAGACAAGTACAAAATAAAGATCTTGATAAAATAAGCATTTTATCAGCATCAGACAAAATGCATAGACAGGAAACGTTTTGACAAAAAAGAAAATGGTATGCTGCTGACTGAAGAAAAAAATCCAGATCAAAACAAACCATGCCACCCCGCTACAGTGAGCATGCGTTCTGCTCTAACTCTAACAGAACAGTGTGGGAATAGGCTTCCATTTATTACATTTCTAGCACACGCACATAGTAATGTCTCTCTCTATAGCACTTCATTTGAATCCAGAGATAGAACGAGAGAGGGGAGACAAACAGTAAACACAGCTGTATGAGCAGTTGAGTAATAATGTTGCATTAAAATCATAATTTCTGGTTAAATGTTTTATCATTTTATTATGAGGTCAAAGAAAAATGTGACTCAAAACATTACTTACAAACAGACAAATACAGTGCTAAGAGGATCTGACTGTAATTACTTAATTATGCATTGGTGGATGTTATTGATGTGGGTCTGCTGGGGTGAAGTTGGTCATCATATATGGCCATCAGTATCTGTTTTGCAGGAGGGCATGGATGTGGTGCATTCTTGGGTGTCATGTGACATTAGGTTTTCCATTTTCTGATCCAGGGAATTCTAAAAAATGAACTAAGTAACAAATAAGGCCCAGCAGACATGTCTTGCATTAAATTTCTTAGATATTTTTTGTGGTCAAATTAATGGCTCCCTGTTGTGGAACAACTCTCCGTTCCACACATCATAGTTATGTTCAGCTTCATTAGGCTTCTACCCTGGAATCTGGAGTAGCAACATCCACAATAAAAGGCTTTTGTGGGTCTGGGTGGCTTGCTTATGATGAAGTGGTTCTGGGTAAAAGCTGTAATGTATCTGAGAGCACAGTCATATGCTCAGTGCATTGGAAGACCACTGGCAGGAAAAACCTGGGTGATCTGATTAGGGGCACTCTACTCAGATGGAAATGGATTATTGAGTGCATGGCTAGAAGCATGATTGCAAGCAGACCACTACTTTTTCACACACACAAACACACAATCTTACCTGGTGTTGCTTGTATCCTCACTTCCTCCACGGCTCCTCTCCAGACCCAGTTTGGCGAAGATTCCTCCGAGCATCATGATGGCCACTGCGCCACAGATCACGTAGGCAATCATATGCATTTGGTCTGGCTTGGGCACATTGCTAGTTTTAGCATTGGCATTTGCATTAGCGTTGTTGGCATCACTGCCACTGCCAGGTTTTCCTGTATTGGCCCAGGCAGGTGTGTCATAATTAGAGCAACTTGTCTGTTCCAGACTGTGACCTTTGAATTGACAGCAGAAACGATAGTAGCATGATCCGCAGCAGAACAGGTACATGCCGACGTTGCAGTTAAAGGGTGGGTCCCACTGGCCCATCACATCATAATAACCCCAACAATGGCTGCCAGAAGACTTTACCCCTTCCTCCTCCATTGTCACAGCCAGCTCAGTCTGATTAGCAGAATCAGAAGATGATATAATGGCTAGGAGCAAGATGAGGTTTAAAATAATGTAAAGTGTCATCTTCATCTCCTCAGAAAAAAATGGCATCACACACGTTAAGTAGATAGCCTTTAAAAAGACAGGAAGGGATAGATAGCACAGCAGAAGAGTGTCGTCTTATTCATTACATGATCAAGCAGTAACGTTAAGGAGCAGCTTGACCAGGAAATAAGAAACCCACAAATGGGGTGAGGAACAGTAAAAAGGACAGCAAACTGGAGCTACTCCAGATGAGTGGAAACTCCTATCCATTGGTCAACACTAGAGAGAGAGAGAGACTTTATTAGTACCAGAAATAATGAACACCTCCCAATTAGTGTTTGGGACTTTAATTTTTGGCTGAATACTGTAAATACTCAAATATGGCGTTCACAAACATAGAGTTTTCATAAACTGAGATGTTTTGATGCTATTTGATGTCTGCGTCAAAGCCCCACAGCTATGGAACAGTATAACTACTTTCACTAATTTCATCATAAAAATCATCAACCTATGTAATACGTCCCTTACCTACAAGTTTCTTCAAACAAATAGTACCAGAAACAATTGAACCTGTTCTAAAAATAATCAGTTATTCCTTTAGCATTGGATATGTACCTAAATACGTTCAACTAGCAGTTGATCAAACCCCTGATTAAAAACAAAATCTGACCTTGACCCCTGTTGGCCAATATAATGGGCCAATAGGCCAGAAAAGGTCATAGCACAGCGGTTATGCTCATACCTACATCGGAATAACATTCATTAAATCTATCAGTCAGAATTTAGGCCTCACCATAGCACAGAGACAGTGCTGGTCAAAGTGGTAAATGATCTACTACTGGCTGCTGATCAGGGTTGTGTGTCTTTGCTTGTGTTACAAGACCATAGTGCAGCTTTTGAACCCATTGATCACACTATTCTCTTTTGTTACCTAGAAAAGTTAAGGGAATGACCCTCTCCTGGCAGATAAGGCCTATTTGACTGACTCATACCATAAGATCAAGTTTGGTGTTCTGCAAGGTTTTGCTTTAGGCCTATTAAATTTTTCTCTGTATATGCTTCCTCTGGGTAAAATTATTCTTAAACACAGTATCAGATTCCACTGTTATGCTGATGAGACACAGTTGTATGTCTAAGCAAACCCAGATGAGAGAGACCACCTTAATGAAGGGACCTTCTTGCTGTGAGGCAACGGTGCTACCCACCGAGCCACCGTGTCGCCCCCAGCTAGAAGTAAGCTTTCTGATTTTGTAGTAACATTGGATGGTCTTTCAGTAACATCATGTGCAGCTGTAAAAGATTGAAGCCACAGTCTCACGTGTTTACTCATTGTCATCATTACTCATTGTCACAGTGCACTGATGCATCAAGAAATGTAACCTGAAACTGTATTACACAAAGAGGAAGACGGATATTAATTTCCACCAGCAAGTTCTCTGGGCCCAAAGTCATCTGAGATAGAGCGAAAGACAGTGGAAACATATTCTGTGGTTGTTTTAGGGAAAAAAACAGATGTCAGATGTTATGTGCCAAAAATGAAAAAGTTAACTGTTAACAACAAAAAGTGCAAAAATAACATTTGTGGTGACTTCAATGGTAACTTTATATACTGTATAACTTACTGTACTATACTGTATATATAGTCTACATGAGATTCCTGCAGAAATCCTTAAGGCAGGTTCAGTGACACATACACAGTGACACATACATGCCTTTCTTCTTAAAGTTTGGGAAGTTGAGCAACTGACCTCAAATTTCAGGAATGCTCCTACAATGAATATATTTAAGATAGGAGACAATTGTGGCAATTAATGGAGCATCTCGCTTCTATCAACAACAACTAGGTAAAGTGCCTATGCTAATGCTGCACCATCTTAAATGCCCAATGCATATATCCCTAAGCACACATTACAATGAAAAGTTGACTGCTTCATAAAGAACACAAAATGAAAAAAAGCCAACTATCAACCACAATTTCTACTTACTACTACTAGATTACTACTATCTGTACACTGTGCTTCAGAGCACATGGACGCTGGTTCAGCATCTACTGCAACCTGCAGACCCACCAACAGTTGATCTTATAAAGGACGGTCATGACTTCAGGAACCACAGTTGATAATTATGTGTGTGACACCATGTTTTAATATCTTTGTGGGAACCAAATTTCTCCACAAGGATAGAAATATCTAATATTTTTGACCTATAAAAAAGTGGGTTTTGGTTATAGGTTTTAATAAAATTAAATAAAATAAACAAAAATATATAAATTCCCCAAAAGGTTGCCTTTTCATTACTGAGGTTAAGGTTAGGCTTAGGCACTGCATTAATTAGTTGCATTAAAAATTATGTCAATGGAAAATCCTGGATAGTCTGTCTCTCTCTCTCTCTTTCTCTCTGTGTATGTGTGTGTGTGTGTGTGTGCATGTGTTAGGGTGTTATACCTGCAGATATCCAGCCCTCCAATCATTTGCTGAAATTCCATTTCATCCAAGCATACTGTTTCCATGCCAGCATGTCCACAACCTGATCCTCACACCAGAAAGCAAAAAAAAACCAAGTCAGCTTCCATGGCATTATCATAATATGGCCATTAACTCAGTGCCCCCCTCCCCAACTGAGCTGTATATATGGTAATAACCCCTATTCTCATATTGGAACTTGGGACAACTGAGTATGCAGCAGTAAGGTCTAGGAATCCAAATGTCATTTCATTTCACATGCTTTCACAGTGACACAAGCAGAAAGAAAGAAAGACAAAGACTGGGTGAGAGGCATTTTATGCATATATTAAAAAAAACAATATGCATGACAAATAATCACTCAAAGTCTGTGTGTGTGTGTGTTTGTGTGTGTCTTCATGTGTGGCATGACCAATTCTAGTATTGCGGAAACATTAAAATAAAAACATACTTTTATGCAAATATTAGTAAAATAAATAGACATGATAAATAATCACTCCATAATGTGAATGTACGTGTTTCTTGATAACAGTTTCTGCATAGGAGCAGAATGTGTGTCTGTGCAATAAAGGAAAATTGGGCAGACGTCCATGTCCATGTCCACCCTCCTCCCTCCCAACCAAACACACACACACAAATACACAGACATACCACAATACACATATTCATTGGTCACATGACAAGTGTCTAGTTTCATGTGTGTTTGTGTGTTGTGGCTCATTGTTGAATTAAAAGAGGTAGCTACAGCTTTGCCTCTCTCTCTCTCTCTCTCTCTCTCTCTCTCTCTCTCTCTGTCTCTCTCTCTCTCTGTCTCTCAGGCACAGAAACACACACGCACACACACACACGCTCTTTCTTTCTTACCCGGTGCTTGTGGAAAACAGACATACTGTATAGTGATATATGTATACGGGGTTATAGATATATCGTTATAGGTATGTGTTTTCTCTGTTGACCTTGATCTCTTGCATTATTTCTCCTCTTCCCTCATGAGTCGTTTCTTCCATCTGGAGATGCTGTTTTCTTGTTCACTGCTCGGAAACGAATGACGGCACTCTCACATGCACTCCCCCTCTCCCCCCTTTTATCATGCGCAAATGAGCACACCTCATTCTCTCTGCCCACCCTCCTTTTGTCCCAGACACCTCCCCATTCTCTCACCAGTGTTTTTCTCTTGCTAACCACCTCCTTCTCTTCCTTTCTCTCCTTTTTTCTCTTTCCCTTGTCTCTCCTTTCTATCCCTATTTCTTATTCTCCTCCTATCCCTTCTCTCTGTTGGATTTCTTCTTTTTGTCTATATTTAAATCCTTTCTTTTTCCTCATGTCAGATGTCTGTTGCATATTACCGTGTGTGTGTGTGTGTGTGTGGGTGTGTGTGCACGAATGTGTGTTTGTGGCAAAAGAGGGATTGAGATACTAGAGGGGTGGTAAAGGAAGTAAAATATATTGTATAACATCCAGAAAAGAAAGGGAAGAGGGAAAGGGGTTAATACTGAAAGCTATTTGCTCCTTTTAATATCAAAATAATAATCAAGACAGGACAATACATATCTAATAAAACACAGAGAAATACTAGTTAACTACCTGACTAACATTTAATAATTTCAAAATTTCCTGAACAATGATATAGGGCACCACTCAACCAGTACAGTGAATCATGAAACTAACCAACATTCAAAAAAACAACTGTTCCCCCAAACCACTGGTAAACCATGACTTAGAACCCCATTTCAATGAACAATAGTCCAAGTTGCACAAAGGAAGAAAAATATTATTTTTATGTATTTATTCTTATGTATTTTATCTTTTCATGGGACAACACTGGTAGACAGTTGGAAGCTGAGGCTTGTTGGATTCATGGTAGACTTCTGGTCTAAAATGACAGGGGTTTCAGTTTCATTGTCCAACCCGTGTGTGTGTGTGTGTGTGTGTGTGTGTGTGTGTGTGTGTGTGTGTGTGTGTGTGTGTATATATATATATATATTGGGTGAAATTTCATGACAAGCCTATAATGCATTCAGACCTTTACAGGTGAACTTAATGTGACCTTCTCTAAGCTTTTGAATGCACATGTCCAACTGTTAAATGTTTCATTACTTTTTGCACAAATTGCTGTTCTCTAACGAGGAGCTTAACAGCAAAATTCACAACAGGTGTTTGATCCTCGAATCGACCAATAAATGTCCTGGTTCAATTAGAGCTGGTGTTTAAACAGTTGTCCTCATCATGCTGTTCACATGGTGACATCATGAGACCAAGACGACACCTAACAATGGATCAACAGTACCCTGCCATTGCGATGCTTCAAACAGGACGGTCTCAGATGGAAGTGGCCACTGAGCTTAGTGTGTCAGAGTGTCATAAGCAGGTTGCAACAGAGATACCAAGAGACTGGAAGAGTCACAGAAAGGTGTCGAAGTGGATGTCCTTTGGCCACATCCTAGACTGATAACTGCTACATTGTGAACAAAGCCCTGAGAAACCGAATGATGAATGCCGCACAACTCCAGGCACGTTTAAGGGAGGTGAGAGGCACCCAAGTGTCACGTCAGACCATTCAAAACCATTTACATCAGCATGGTCTGCGTGCTAGACGACCTGCTATGGTACCTGACCACACCACCAGGCACAGGCGTCATCTTGCATGGGCCAGGGAGCATTTACGCTGGGTGAGGGACCAGTGGGCCTCAGTGCTGTTCTCTGATGAAAGTCAATTCAAGTTGAGCAGAAATGATGGCTGCCAACAATGTTGGAGACGTCAAGGAGAGCACTATGCATCAGCCACTGTTGTTACCAGACGAGCTTTTGGTGGTGGTGGTGTTACAGTGTGGGCAGGTGTGTCCACTTGGTACAGAACTGCCCTACACTTTGTGAATGGTACAGTGACAAGCCTCTACTACCTGAATAACATCATTAATCCAGTGATTGTGTCCCTACATGAAAAACACAGGCCTGATTTCATCTTCATGGACGACAATGCTCCAGCTCATCGAGGTTGCATCATCAGGGAACGGCTGTTGGAGACTGGTGTACCTCAAATGGAATGGCCTGCACTTT
>JAOTRJ010000015.1:11260-23006 GCA_028564905.1 Leptodoras praelongus
GAGCACGGCCAATCTTGCTCTCTGAGCTCCAGGCTACGGGCAGCTATAGCATCACCCGGATTCGAACTAGCGATCTCTGAGGTGTATTTTTAAAATAATCTCTCATTATAATCTTTTTGGTTCTCTTTGACTTGGAAACAACATGTAATGGCACTATATGGCACTAATAAATATTTTTATAATTCAATAATTCTTTTTATATTCAATAATTCTACTTATCCTCTTTGTCAGACTAAAATGGGGAAACACATTTTCAGCATTGTCTAATTTATTCTTTAAAGAGCTGTAGCTTTAAGCTTATCAGCTCTAAAGACTATCATCACACTTGACTGTTTGCATCAATTTAACTGCATTAATTCGAAAATGCATCCTAATGTCCCGCCTTTCTTTTAATAGATCACTTTCCATAAATTCAAATTCTATCAATGGCTCAAACCTTCATTTCACTTACTTAAACCCTCATTTTACTCATCGTCTCATACACAGATGAACCAAACACCTTATTACTATACTAACTTACCCAAAGTCCATCAGAATAAAGAAAAATTCCCTGTTCCAAATTTCCAATAATTTCTACTTCCTAGACCCAAACACTCTTTTCCTCTGAACATTCATACACATCACTACTTTTATATTTGATCTGATTTTTAAGTTTGACATTTACATTGATTATTACATTGATTGTCACTTACTGCTTAAGTACTTTTAGCCTGTCCAAATACTTATGGTAACCTCCTGACACAATCCTGTCCAAATATTTATGGTTACACAAATAAGCAGAAATATAGGTTAGTTGACACTTAAAACAAAAAATATAAAAGGCTTTAGAAAAATGGAAACATTTTAAAGAGTACTTTAAGACTTCTGGACACAATGTAATTACACTTTGCAGTAAAAACACTTTGCAGTATGGCACGACGCCAAAGCCCATTCAGCGCATTAACAACAGATAAAAAAAAGAAGGTATACCTCAAGCATTCATACAAAACATTAACATTTAATCTCTTATGTCTTGTGCTCTTGTCTCTTACTTCAGTTTTGTTTAGGTCCTTAACGCTCTTGTTTCCATGTGCACTTTTCATCATGATGCGCATTTTATCTCATGTATGTACTTGTTTCCTATTCACATATTTTTAACAGCCAGTCATTTCTGAACTATTGCTCCTGTTTATAGCACGGTATTTGTAAGATTATGCTGTTTTTACTAAGATTTTATATTTTCCTTTGTATTTTGTCTCCTTTTTATATAAGTTTTAATTTTGTTCTCTTAACTTTACATATTTGTCTTTACAAAATCTTTCTCTTAACTCTACATCTTTTTCTTTACAAAATCTTTCTCTTAACTTTACATCTTTCTCTTTACAAAAACCCAGTCAACAATTAAAGCGTGTTCCCAATATTCTGCAAACCCCCTGTAAACTTTATCAGAATTTCCACAAAAGCAAAAGTTTGCAAAAGTAGGCATTTGCTTACCTCTATAGTAGCGTACGCTGTGGAATTCAAGCCAAATTCACAGAAGAATCGCAGTTTGGGTCCATTTATAATTCCCTGTACGGGCCACCAATTTATGTTGTTCCCAAGACATATAATAATTCACCACTCAATGAAATAAACTCTCTGACACTCAATAAAGAGAAAAAAGGCTCCAAGCTTTATTACAGGTGATGTCTACAAAACACACCCTGGCAAAAGATCCAAAATCAAATGCAAACTACATTGTCTAGTATTATCATTTTATACACTTGACCAGGAGAGGTGAGAGATCACCCCTCCCTTTTTTAAATCACACCCTGTCCAACTCTCCAACATCGCATATGCACAGTTCACATGTCCTATTGTCCACATGTCACAAGTTCTGTTCAATTTTTTCTGTAAGATGGCAACAAATTAATAGAAATATGTCTCTCCATTCCATCTGGGAACCAATGTCAGATTTTTATAAACAAAATACCTTTCCCACAGATACAGATTTTGTTTCTTAGCCTTATCTCAAATGAGGAGAGCTCATTATTTTTAATTGGCCTGGCCTGTCCTCCTGTACCCTTTTGTCCTCAGCTCTAGCCTGAAGTAACCTTACCCTTAGTGTTCTTAAAGTTACCAATCTTTTCCATTGTAGTCAGTTACTAATTTATTAATTATAATTATAAATATATTAATTGTGATAATTATCATAAAACCTTATCAGTACCATGAGCATCTAAGTAGGATTAATCAGTCATTAAATGGGTGACAAAAGCATGCAGGAGTGAAATCAGACAGGGGCAGAGAGGTTTGGTATTCCCAGCAGGGAAGCAAGTAGTGCAACAAGCAGAATGTATTTTGGGCACCCTTATTATAAGACATGTAATCACTGTAGCAGAATGAATAATTAGCACTTACTAGGATGAAGAATATCCCTTAACCAAGGGCACTCAGGTGTACTGGTTACTCATATTAGTACTTTTAATGCAACTGCCAATAATATATGCTTCCTGCTTACAAAATACCAACTGTGGAGATTGTGGACAGGCAAAAAGTTTTTATCTCTGCTACCTAAAAGCCATGATCAGGTTTGGTTCTCCTGGAGATCCTCCGTCCTGCTTTAAAAAAAACATACAATAACATGTTTGCATAAATATGTATACTGTAAACTAATACTTTGATGAAGAACCAATCTGACAGATTGTGAGTGCATCTCCTGTGCATAGCCTTTTTTAGGTCACCCCACAGATTTTCAGTTGAATTCAGGTCTGGGCTCTGGCTGGCCCATTCCAAAACTTCTCTTGGTGAAGCCATTCTTTTGTGTGGAGGTATGCTTTGGGTCTTTGTCATTTGAAAGGTGAAATTTGGTGATGCACAGTGTTCTTCTTATGCCAAATATACCTTTTGGAATTATGGTCAAAATGTACAACCTTGGTCTCATCAGACCATAACACATTTGCTCACATGCCCACAAGAAAAGGCTTATATCTTGCCACACTACCCCAGTAGACAAGACATGAAGAATACAGGAGATTGTTGTCACATGTAGTACATATAGTAAGCTCTTTGTGGACCATTGCTTTTACTGTAAGATGCATCTAAGTAAATGCCAGTATAATCCTACTAGAACTATTAAATAGTTCTTAATAAAAAAATTAACCCCACTTTATATGGGGTTAATCAGAGTCACTTGGCAGTTGTGTGCTGACTCCTATTTAACATGAGATTAAATTAACACTTATGCAATCCCATTATTTTACTTTTTTATATTTATTTTTCCCCTCTAGATGATTTCAGTTCATTTTTCATACCAATGACATATGAGTTATGGTGTCCCTGGGCTACACCCAGGGCCAAGCCTCTGTCCATGAGTTGGACAGATGTGTGTTTTTTTCCTGTGGAGGGCACCTAATAAAAAAGCAATAGGCTCGGGCCTTAATATGAGTGAAAACAATAGGGTCTTGCTAAAAAAATAATCCTTATGTAAACAATTGGGCCTTGCACTCAAGCCCCAAATACAGGAGCTCACATAGACATGACTCTCGTCCTCTCTCTCTTTCTCTTTCTCACTCTCTCTCTGTCCCACTCTGACAGGTGATGAGGATGACGATGATGCTGGGGAGGAGCGTCTCCCATCATGTTTTGATTACGTCATGCACTTCCTAACTGTCTTCTGGAAAGTTCTGTTTGCATGTGTCCCACCCACTGAGTACTGGAATGGCTGGGCGTGCTTCATCACCTCCATCATCATCATTGGCTTCCTCACAGCAATCATCGGAGATCTCGCCTCGCACTTTGGCTGCACTATCGGCCTCAAGGACTCTGTCACTGCTGTCGTCTTTGTTGCACTTGGCACATCTGTCCCAGGTGTGTCGACATGTTCATTTAGGAAGTGGGAGGGGTTAATACAAGACACACATATGACACATATTTAAGCATGTTCATCTAGGAAGGGTAAGTAAGTAAGTAAACTTTATTTATGTAGCAAAGCTTCAAAGTGCTTCACTATAAAACACACACATACACCTAGAAGCACCTCACCTCTTATCACAATTCAAAAAGAAAAAAAAAACAGAGAGTAAAAGTATGTCTTTAGGTGTTTTATAAAAGAAAATATGGACTCAAAGAGTCTGATAATGAGGGGAAGACTATTCCGTAGTTTAGGTGCAAACACAGCAAAAGCAGAGTCTCACTTTAGCTTCAGTTTAGTTCTAGGAGCAACAAGAATATGTGGATATATAAGTGGATTTCCACAAGTTAGTACTTGTATGGGAAGCTCACAGTTCACAAGTGTATTAATCCTATTTATTAATCATAAATGTATTTATTGGGATTTTATGTGATAGACCAACACAAAGAAACAAGTAATTGTGAAGTGAAAAGAAAATTATACATAGTCTTCAAAATTTTTAATAAACAAAAATCTGTTAAGTGTGGTGTGCATATGTATTCACCTCCCCGAGTTCATACTTTGTAGGACCACCTTTTGCTGCAATTACAGCTGTGAGGCTTTTGGGGTATATCTCTACTAGCTTTGCACATCTTCAGGCTGAAATATTTGCCCATTTGTTTAGCTAGAAAGCTCAAGCTCAGTCAGATTGGATGGAGAGCATCTGTGAACATCATTTGTCTTGCCACAGATGGTCTGCTCAGGGTGATGTGCAGTGTGAGGTTTCACACATAGCGTTTTGCATTTAGGCAAAAAAGTTCAACTTTGGTCTCATCTGACCAGAGCACCTTCTTCCATATTTTTGCTGTGTCCTCTACTTGGCTTGTGGCAAACTGCAAACGGGAATGCCTTTCTTCTTGCCACTCTTACATAAAGGCCAGAGTACATGACTAATAGTTGACCTGTGGACATATTCTCCCACCTGAGCTGTGGTGCTCTGCTGCTCCTCCAGAGTGACCAAGGGCCTCTTGGCTGTCAGTGTAGGTGGACGGCCATGTCTTAGTAGGTTTGCAGTTGTGCAATATTTCTTCCATTTTCACATGATGGACTGAACAGTGCTCTGTGAGATGTTCATAGCTTTGGATATTGTTTTATAACCTAACTGCCTTACACTTTACCACAACTTTATCCCTGATCTATCTGGTGTGTTCCTTGGTTTTCATGTTGCTGTTTGCTCACTAATGTTCTCTAACAAACCTCTGAAGTTTGGATAGTTGACTGTTGACAGGTGGGCTCTATTTACTAATTAGGTGACTTCTAAAGGCAATTGGTCACACTGGATTTTATTTAGGGGTATCAGAGTACAGGGGCTGAATACTAATGCATGCCACACTTTTCAGATTTTTATTTATTAATTTTTTTTTATTTAACTATTTAACTTTTTCTTTTCACTTCACAATTACTTGCTACTTTGTGTATGTGTGTATTTGTGTAAAATCCCAATAAAATGCATCTCTGTTTGTGGGTGTAATGTGAAAAAAGTGAAAAAGTTCAAGGGGTATGAATACTTTTGCAAGGCACTCTACATCACTAATAGTCTTTTCACTCCTTCACATTGTATAACAGATTAGACATCTGTGTTATCATAGCTAATGTTTGCATTGCAATAGCTACATGATGTTACATAGCTAGCCATTTTATTGAATGATATTAGCCAATCACCACACTAGATATTCATTAAGTAACAAATGCTTATGAAAACCTTTAACTAGTTACAGTATTTTCATTCACTCTCTTTCTTTCTTTCTTTCTTTCTTTCTATTGTCCTCTGCCTGTTTCTCTCTCTGTTTCTGTCTCTCTTTCTCTCTCTCTCTCTCTCTCTTTCTTCCTCCCAATGATTCTCTCTTTTCTGTCTCTTTGTTTCTTTCTCATTACTGCAATTGTGTTTGGATTGTTTCATTTTGACCTATTTTGCTCTATTTGTCTACCTGTCTTTCCATCTGTGTGATTCTGTCTGTCTCACATTGTCTGACTCATTCTGTCTTTCTCTGTCTTTCCTGTCTCAGACACATTTGCGAGTAAGGTGGCGGCAGTGCAGGACATGTACGCAGATGCATCCATCGGGAATGTGACGGGCAGTAATGCGGTAAACGTGTTTGTGGGACTGGGTGTAGCTTGGTCTGTGGCGGCTGTGTACTGGCGTGTTAATGGCGGCGTATTCAAAGTGCACGCTGGCTCGCTCGCCTTTTCCCTCACACTCTTCAGTGTCTTCTCGGTGTTTGCAGTGTTTGCTCTCATGTACCGTCGCCGCGGCAACATCGGTGGAGAGCTTGGTGGACCGAAAAACCATCGTATCATCACTACACTCTTCTTCATCATGCTGTGGTTCCTCTACATCTTGTTGTCAAGCCTTGAAGCCTACTGCCACATCCAGGGCTTCTGAAAACACTGTGGAATGACTGGGGGTCAGGGGGTTGGGTGGGGAAGTAGGGAGAGAGACAGAGGGAGGATGAGTAGAGCAGAACATGTCCTTTATCTCTCTCACTTCAAGAAGCACAGACATAGAGAGAGAAAGAGGCTATAGGAAGCATTTGAATCTGTTTTTAGAGAGAGTGAGAGAGAAAGACAGAGACAGCTTCAGATCAAGAGAAAATTAGGATAAAATAGCAGAGCATCCCCCCTCTCTATCTCCCTCATTTCTTTCTCTGCCACCCAAAGATTAAACACCAGAGTCTTAACTTACTGTCTGAGAAAGAAATACAAAGTGAGAGAGGGAGAAGAAAACAGAAAACAGAGGGATGGATCAGACCAACTGCACTTGTCCTCTTTCTCACAGTGCATTAGTGTGAGGAGTCTGAGCTTCTCCAGAGTCTATTTTTCTCACTGCTTGCAGAAGAACTGGACTCTTTTTCTAATGAAGTATTTTGGGGAAAAAAACACAGAAAAAGAAAATAATTTAAAAAAAAAACACACAAAAAGAGAGCAAACTATTTTCAAATTTACGTATCAGATCAGAGTTTACGTATTGGATATAATCACTGTTATGAAATGAAACACAATTCTTTGTTTTTGTGTGCTCACCACTAAAACTGGCAAGCTTACAGTGCACACACACTCACATACACACACAAGAAACATATCACACTGGAGGAAAAGAGAAAAGGGGACTGCAGAAAATGTGTCCAACTGGCTTACAACACTTCCTGAACGGATTTACATACTGTAAGATAAGAAAATGTTGCCATGTTTTCTGTATATATTGTGCATTTTTCTCATACACACACACACACACACACACACACACACACAGGGTGAGTGACACACACAGAGGGAAATGAAGCTCTGCAGTGTCATGGTGTTTACATGTTGGGTTAAATTTGTTAAAACAATTTTTTTTTATTAAATTCCCATCTAAAAAAGAAATATTCTCGCTTCTTGTGTGTAAAAGTCACAGTTCTAGATAACTGAGAGCTAGTACACAATAACACACTAAAACCTAAAAACATTTTTGTTACATTATGCATGCATGAGGCGTGTGTGAGTGTTGTGTAAATATAAAATTGTTGTCACAAACATACAAGCTCACATATACTCTCTGGTTTCATACGTGACAAGAGCTCCAGCCCAGCAGGTGGCACTATTACATTTTATGCACTACAGGAAGAAGATTTCTGCTCCTCCATCCTGGATTGTTTCAGCTTGGGCACATCTGATTGGCAATTGCCAGTCACAGGTGTGGGTGTTCAGAGCGTTCATCAGCTACCTTGCAGACTGCAAAGCGAGGGACGTCTCTGCATGGTGTGCATTTCTCCACAGTTAGGTCATATTGTTCTTGTAAGCTAGCCAAATGTTGTCTCTACAGGAAGTATGCTGAGGCTGTAACATGCTGTTTGTTTCATCGTGTAGATATGAGAAAACACTACCATTTAATTATGTGACCTCCACAATTCCATGGCAGAACTGATTACCAAGTTATTTTCTGTATTTATTTAAGTTATATTCTATATACAACCCCAATTCCAATGAAATTTGGACATTGGGCAAAACATATATAAATAAAAACAGTATACGATGATTTGCAAATCCTTTTCAACCCATATTCACTTGAATACACTACAAAGACTACTACAAAGAGATTAAATGTTCAAACAGATAAACTTTATTGTTTTTTGCAAATATTCACTCGTTTTAAATTTGATGCCTGCAACATGTTCCAAAACAGTTGGGACAGGGGCATATTTACCACTATGTTACATCATCTTTCCTTTTAACTCAATAACACTCAATAAGCGTTTGGGAACTAATTGTTGAAGCTTTGTAGGTGGAATTCTTTTCTACAACCTCAGTTGCTCAACAGTCTGGGGTCTCCATTGTCGTATTTTGCGCTTCATAATGCGCCACACATTTTCAATGGGAGACAGGTCTGGACTGCAGGCAGGCCAGTCTAGTACCCGCACTCTTTTACTATGAAACTATGTTGTTGTAACACGTGCTGAATGTGGCTTGCTGAAATAAGCAGGGACGTCCCTGTAAAAGACGTTGCTTGGATGGCAGCACATGTTGCTCCAAAACCTGTATGTACCTTTCAGGATTAATGGTTCCATGCCATGGGTACTAACACACCTGCATACCATCAGAGAAGCTGCTTTTGAACTTTGTGCTGATAACATTCCAGAGAGTCCTTTTCCTCTTTGGCCCAGAGCACACAATGTACATAATTTCCAAAAACAAATTCAAATGTCGACTCGTCAGACCACAGGACATTTTTCCACTTTGCCTCAGTCCATTTCAGATGAGCTCGGGCCCAGAGAAGCCAGCAGTGTTTCTGGGTGTGCTGATATATGGCTTTCGCTTTACAAGGTAGAGTTTTAACTTACACTTGTAGATGGAACAACGAACTGACTTCGTGTTCACTGATGATGCTTTTCTGAAGTGTTTCTGAGCCCATGTGGTAATACCCGCTACAGAATGATGTCAGTTTTTAGATCAGTGCTGCCTGAGGGATCAAAGGTCACAAGCATTCAATGTTGGTTTTCGGCCTTGCGAGTGCTCTCACAAGGATTTCTCCAGATTCTCTGAATCTTTTGATTATATTATGGACTGTAGATGACGAAATCCCTATTATACATTGGGATATATTGTTCTTAAACTATTGGACTATTTGCTCACGCAGTTGTTCACAAAGTGGTGAACCTAACCCCATCCTTGCTTGTGAATGACTGAGCCTTTTGGGGATGCACCCTTTATATCCAATCATGACACTCACCTGTTTCCAATTAACCTGTTCACCTGTGGAATATTCCAAACAGGTGTTTTTTGAGCATTCCTCAACTATCCCAGTCTTTTGTTGACCCTTTCCCAACTGTTTTGGAACGTGTTGCAGGCATCAAATTAAAAATGAGTGAATATAAGTTTATCCATTTGAACATTAAATATCTTGTCTTTGTAGTGTATTCAATTGACTATGTGCTGAAAAGGATTTGCAAATTATTGTATTCTGTTTTTATTTATGTTTTACACACCGTCCCATTGGAATCGGGTTGTATTATATAGATTCTTATATATAGAATATACATATATTTGACTGAGCAGAGGTGGGTGGGGCAAATAACCAAAGAGTTGAATAGAGGAAGGAGCCATGTGTGTGCCCATGCACGAGTGTGTGTGTGTGTGTGTGTGTGTGTGTGTACATGTTTAAGTGTTTGTGTGTGGCATAAAAATGAATGTGCTGCCATAACCCAACCTTTTAACCTCACCTTCATTTAAACACACACACAAACACAGAGAGAGAGAGAGAGAGACAATGTAAAAATTGTCTCTGTATTTTTTTATATGATTGTTCAGTTTTTGCGTCTGGTTTTGTCCTAACCTTTGACCTTTGAACCTGGACTTTTTCTGCACACTGTAAAGTATTTTAATATTTGGATTCAGCTATTCTGAGGGTGTGGCAGGGGCCCCCCAATATATATATATATATATATATATGGAAATATATCAAACATATCTATATCTTTTGCTGTTTACATTTCACAGTGATTTCTATGTAATTGTGTGTTTTTATAACTGTGTAGGCTTGTGTGCAGATCAATCCATATATAGACATGTAGGCAGGTCAAGTCCATATATGGAAGTCTATATATGTAGGCAAAAAGGTGGATTCATATACAGTATGTGTTATCACATCGCCAGCTAGCTAAGCTGACTGGATTTCTAAATTAAGTCCCCCCTGCTAAAGCTAGTTAGCTAAAGTGTGCTACACTGACAGGACTTACTTTAAAATGTTCTTAACCCTTAGAACTAATGATAGGTAACTGACTAACAAGAACTAAATGGACAGAATTCTCGAGCAGATCTTAGGTCATACTTATAAGCAAACACAATCACTGTTAAAGCTTGCTGGATAAATCATTTATTTCCAAATCATATTTAAATGTTACAGTATGGTTTAAAACAAGATTTCTAAAAACAATATGTTTACAGCTAGGTTTAAAAGATTATGCCAAATCCATACTGGTAATCCTGGTTGATGGTAATCCATGCCATCTATCCTGTTACTGTTAGCTAACTTATGCATAAATATTTATAATCGTCATTGCTAATGCTAGCTACCTAGCTAATGTTATCTCACATTAAAGTTATTTAGAAATTATATTAACAACTGTGAGTAAATTTCTTTGCTAACACAAGATATGGTCTGCAGACAGATACTTCTGCGTGTGCAGACGTTAACACATTTACATTTTTATTCACTGTGATTACTAAAATAATATCACAGTCAGGGCTAAAGATCTGAGCACATTAATATGCGAACATCCTGACATTATGGCTGTGTCACAAATTACAAAGTTGAGAAAATATAAAGAAAAACTGCACAAAAACATGGTCACCATAAAAGAGAAGGTGTATAAGAATTTGATTAGCCGGCTGGCCAGTAGTGTGCTACGTAGGAAATAACAGCGCCTGTCCACTACACTATATCTGTTATGATTCAGGACACGGCTGGCCTAAAACAGTGATGAGCTGAGGATTATTATTATATATGAATATATAAATGTACGTATTAATATATAAAAAAAGAGGATGAATTGGGACTGGTAACACCAATGTGTGTATTTTACATGTGAATATTTACAATTTTATGTATTGTTTAGATTTGTTTTTATTCAGCCAAAACATAAATCAATCTGAGCACAGGGCTAAGAGTTCTTCATCATCCTCTTCTCCTTATTACTAACAGCAACAACAACAATAATAATAATAACAATGATACTACTACCACTATTATTATTATTATTATTATTATTATTATTATTATTATTATTATTAACACCAACAACAATAATAATAATTATTATTGTTGTTGTTATTATTATTCTACTAAGTATTCTTTTCATATAATTGAATCAAATTGAAATAAAGGGAAAATTCTGGGGAATATCAATTAGCCTAGTGCTACAACACACGCACACACATACACACAGTGGTGCAACACTGTGTTTTGGATGTTTGTTTACTCTTCACACTCAGTGATTTATCATTTATTTTCAGGGAATTGTGCATGCCATGTAATTTACTTTCATTTACATTCATTTATTGTCAAAGTATTATTTTTTTGTCAGCAAAAATAAATAAATAAAGGAACCTATTTAAAAAATGAGCTTCTTCTTCTTATTACTATTATTATTTTTATTATTATTATTATTAGGGGTCCGTAGCACATGCTGCTAGGGTGCTAGGAACCCTATTGTAATTGTTCGGATTTTTTCTTTTTCTTATTATTCTTTTTCTCCGATAAAACGCATCGCACAGCCCAAACCGCAAGGCCTACAGACACGAAACTTGGTCAACTGGTAGTAGTCCCTCCCGCTACTCAGGCGCAAAAAATCAGGCCGATCG
>JAOTRJ010000016.1:49530-59961 GCA_028564905.1 Leptodoras praelongus
CTGAGAGACTCTGCCTCTCTGAAATGCTCTTTTTATACCCAGTCATGTTACTGACCTGTTGCCATTCAACCTACTTAACTGCAAAATGCTCTGGCAGCTGTTTTTTAGTACCACTTACTGTTCCAGCCTTTTGTTGCCCTGTCCCAACTCTTGTGAGATGCTTGATGTTGCTGCCATCTAGTTCAAGATAAGCTAATATTTTTAATGAAATGGTAAAATGTCTCACTTTCAACAGTTATGTTTTCTGTGTTCTATTGTGAATAAAACATGGGATTATGAGATTTGCAAATCATTCCATTCTGTTTTTATTTACATTTTACACAATGTCCCAACTGTTTTGCAATCGGGGTTGTAGATGTCCAGCAAGACTTTTGGGCTAATATTCTGTGGACCCATGAATCAAAGATGGAACATTTTGGAAGACATGGCTCTTGTTGCATCTGGTGTAAAGCTAACATAACACCATATCTACAGTCTTACATGGTGGTGGTAGTGTGTTGTTCTGGGGCTGCTTTGCTTTCGCAGGACCTGGACAACTTGTTATAAATGATGGAACCATGAATTCTGCTATCTACCAGAAAATCCTGAAGTCCACCTGTCAGGTTGTGAACTAAATCTCAAGCACAGTTGGGTTATGCAGTGGGACAATGATCTGAAAAACTCAAGCAAGTCCACCTCTGAATGGCTCAAAAGAAACAAAATCAAAGTTTGAAAACCCTCCAATGTAAATTAAAATAATTCTGCCAAAAAGAGTGGGACAGAATTCCTTCAGAAACGTTTGCTTGGAATTGTAAGAGAATGCAGTTGTCCTGCACTCTTTCCTGATTTGAATGCTTGAGAAATGGCAGTTTTCAAGATGCCCCAATCAGATTGTCATCTTATAAGAATGGTTCTCAAGGGACTTGAGAAAAAAACATCCCTAAGGGGGCAGTAAGGTGCTTGATGGGTACCTGAGGATATGACTTGCCTTGCCTGAGGGTTGTATAAGGCACATAGGGCTTTGGAGCACAGAACCTGAAAGTATTTCCTATATAGGCCTTATGGCTATGATGGTTTTATGATTCTGGCAAATGCATTCTTCTGCTCAAGTTTGCACAAAGTGTGACCCTGACATACAGAGCAGATTTTTGCTCAGTTGAGTTGCTAACCTGCTAGACTATTTTGTTGCTATTTGCATGTAAATGCCCCTTCACTCTTGGATGTTTATATTCTTCTGGTCTCATACCAGTCACATGGTAAAATCATCATCAGCAGGCCCACTCACTCACTGTTCATTACACTCGCCCACTCGCTATCCTTAGTTGGCCAGACTTTGAACTAGGATGCAGGCAGGGTAACATCCTTTTAATGCCCAGTCCTACTGATGGACACATACTGTTCCTCTGGGTAATGTGTAGATAGGTTCAGGGTTGCAGTGCATGTGTCAGGGAGAGTATGATGCATGTGCTCACAGCCCATGAATACCCATGTCACAGTGACTGATGTAGGAGAGAGTGTATCCACCCCTCCCTCCCTGAGAGAACATCCAGTTTTGTTCTATTGAACTCCTGGGTGTGGATGGCTGTGGCATCATCAGGAGCCCCATTGTGATTTTGAGTTTATGTGACTCAAAATGTGTTCCAAGTGTTATGTGAGGATGGTAAATGCAAAGAATGCCTGAGCCTTCTAACTCTAAGGGAAGAGAATCATGGTGCTGAAGTGCTAGAACTTCTCTTCCTTCTTGTCACCAAGGGAAACGACCATTTCCCATGCCATCCAGCCATCATTGAAATGTGGTGCACTAATGAGTTGACTTGCCTATTTTTCTATAGAGGGTAAAGATCTGTGATCAATGCAGGAACAATAATAGATCAGTGTTGCAGGTTGGTTTGAGGTTAATAGTGATGGGGTGGGTATGAGTAAGACGGGAGGTTCGGAGTATGGTTATAGCTTTTATTTCCTTTACACAAACAAGAAGATTAGCACTTAAAGACAGTAAGAACAAAAGCACAGCCATGAAATCAGGGCAACAGTGAAACTAGTCTCATCTAAGAGAGGGAACATTGGAATAAACATGCAAATGGAATAAACATAAAAAAGGACTACACTGGGCAGTAATTAAGCAGTGAAGCCAACAAACAAGCTGGCTAACAGACAGGAAGTGAGTCCAGGGCTGGTTGATGCAAGGGCTGCAGTGTGTTGCTATTAACTGACAGTTTTGTCTCTTCCTCTTTGCCTCTTTTGATTTACCTGGAAAAGGTCTTTGTGGGTGCATGTTTGCATATTCTTGTCTTTTCGGTACCACAAGTATTTAGCTTCAGTGATCTTTGGGCTTCTGTGAGAATATTCCTGGAAAATGGTTAATAAATAGTTAAAAGAAATGGAAATCCAATAGGGTAAATTACTGATTTTCTCTAGAAAGCGAAGACAGAACCCTGTCTCTAAAACCCTGATGCTGGCCTACAAAACCAAAAACGGTCCAGCCCTCCCTACCTGATGGCAATGGTCAAAGCTCGATGCGTACCCAGGCTCCTTCGTGCCTCCAGTACGGCTCGACTCGACCCGCCGTCATCCAGGACACATGGGAGACAAGCATCCAGACTTTTCTCTGTTCTGGCACCAAGGTGGTGGAATGAACTCCCCCTGAGTGTCCGAACAGTGGAGTCGCTCGCTGTCTTTAAACGCCGACTGAAGACCCACCTCTTTGGAGAGCACTTGAATGAGCACTAACTCAAAGCTGTATTCCCTATGTCCTGTTCTGCACTGGTTTGTGTAGTTTAGGAATACTTGGGACTTTCAATGTTTATTAGGTAGTATACGGCTAAACTCTAGCAGTATCACAGCTCAAAGTAACTTGAATTCAGGTCCACCAGCCTTAGCTTTGGATATTCCAAGTTAATGACTAAGCACTTTGTAAGTCATTCTGGGTGAGAGCGTTTGCTAAATGCAGTAAATGTAAATATATGCTTTATAGGATTACTTCAGCTGTCTTAAGCTGCCAAAGCTTCCCTTTTGATTGGCTGTTTCTATCATTTGATATGTGTTGTGTGTTGTGTACAGGTATTGAGTGCCCACGAGGGTCCCGAAACATGCCAGGCGGTACACCTGAGCCGTTCAGTGAGGAGGCCACACTCTTCACCAAGGAGCTTGTGCTGCAGAGAGAGGTAAGATCACTCACTTGTATATAACTCGACAGCATGCTGTTTAGAGTTTTGGATTCTCTTTTGTTGGAAGGTTTTGAGTCTTGCATTCTTGATGCAGCCTTTCGGTGCTGTTGTGTTTGTGCATGTGTGTGTTCTCCCTCCAAGTGTAGTGTTTCTGCACTCATATGTGAACAAACCGGACGCCTTTAGCTTTAGGCCATTTCAGACAGGGCTAGTGGTGTGAACAAGCTTGTTACTGTGCTAAGAGCCAGTGTGGTGAGCTTTTATGTGGGCTTGACTCAGACTGGTCCAACAGTCTGGGTCCGTGATGGGTGTACTGAGTACTGGGTCAGTAGTGGGTACTGGGTCAGTGTTGGGTGTACTGGGTCAGTAATGGTTGTACTGGGTCATTGTGTTAGGTGTTGGGTGTACTGGATACTGGGTCAATGTAGGGTGTACTGGATACTGGGTTAGTGTTGGGTGTACTGGATACTGGTTGGGTGTACTGGATACTGGGTTAGTGTTGGGTGTACTGGATACTGCATCACTGTTGGGTGTACTGGCTCAGTGATGGTTGTACTGGGTCAGTGTTGGGTGTAGTGGGTACTGGGTCAGTGTTGGGTGTACTGGCTCGGAACTGGGTCAGTTTTAGGTGTATTGGCTCAGTGCTGGGTGTACTGGGTACTGGGTCAGTGTTGGGTGTACTGGGTCAGTGTTGGGTGTACTGGGTACTGGGTCAGTACTAAGTACTGGGTCAGTGTAGGGTGTACTGGATACTGGGTCACTGGGTAGTGGGCACTGGGTCAGTGTTTGGGTACTAGGTACTGGGTCAGTGTTGGGTGTAGTGGGTACTGGGTCAGTGTTGGGGGTACTGGGTCAGTGTTGGGGGTACTGGGTCAGTGTTGGGTATACTGGGTACTGGGTCAGTGTTGGGTATACTGGGTACTGGATCAGTGTTGGGTATACTGGATACTGCATCACAGTTGGGTGTGATGGTTGTACTGGGTCAGTGTTGGGTGTGTTGGGTGTACTGGCTCGGAACTGGGTTAGTTTCTGGTGTACTGGGTCAGTCCTGGGTGTACTGCGTACTGGGTGACTGTTGGGTGTACTGGGTCAGTGTTGGGTGTACTGGGTACTGGTTTAGTACTAAATACTGGGTCAGTGTAGGGTGTACTGGATACTGGGTCAGTGTAGGGTGTACTTGGTACTGGGTCACTGTAGGGTGTAGTGGGTACTGGGTCAGTGTTGGGGGTAGTGGGTACCGGGTCAGTGTTGGGGTACTGGGTACTGGGTCAGTGTTGGGGTACTGGGTACTGGGTCAGTGTTGGGTGTAGTGGGTACTGGATCAGTGTTGGAGGTACTGGGTTAGTGTTGGGGGTAGTGGATACTGGATCAGTGTTGGGGTACTGGATCAGTGTTGGGTGTACTGGGTCAGTGTTGGGTGTAGTGGGTACTGGGTCAGTGTTGGGGTACTAGGTACTGGATCAGTGTTGGATGTACTGGGTCAGTGTTGAGTGTGTTCTCACCTGCCCAGTCTAAGGAGGTAAATGCACCAGAGTTTGATTTATATATAAACACTAGACATGTTAAAGCACTTTAACAGAATTGGGTATAAAAGTATTCACATCCCCTAAGGTTATTGTGATGTATAAAAAAGCAGCAGCTCTGGCAGTAGTTCCAGCGTCAGTCTTCTGGTATAGGTTTCTACACACTTCACACAGTTTCTTCCAGATCTGGTGTTGTCTTTGCTGTTTGGGTTGTTCTTGTGCTGAACATTGATCCTTTGCCCCAGTCTGAGGTTGTGTACACCCTGGAGCAGGTTTTTTCAAGCACTTGCCTGTATTTGGCTGCGTTCGTCCTTCCATCATTTCTGAGCAGTCTACCTGTCCCTGTCACTGAGAAGCACCCCTGCAGCTTTCGCTGTGAACTTTGCAGCCTTACACACACTGCCCTGTACCTGTACATTATGCCCAGGCAGTTGACTTATAAAGGTACTGGACATAATTGATGCAAACAGTTCACACCTGAGCTCAGTCTGAGAGCCTTCAGTCATGGAGCTGAATACTTATCTAAAATGATTTATGTTTTTTTTTTTTACTTTCTTAGTAAATCTGTCAACATATCTATAAACAAAAGTTAAAATAACAAATAACATGCAGTTGTCTGGAAAATTTGCCCCTTCCTACATACACTTTTTCAGATCTTGAAGCAAAATTTGCTAAGACAAACTGAGTAAACACAAAGTGTGGTTATTAAAAGACCATGTCATTTATTGAAGAAAAACTGGTCCTATGTGAAAAGTAATTGCGCCTTTAGTTGCTTAGTCAAAAGTTATCCAACTTTAATTGATAATTGGATAGTTTTGCAAAGTTTGATTAGATACACCTGATCTGATTAGTGCCAGCACTGCTGAATCTAAACATCACTTACAGAGAATCCTTCCAGCAGTGCCAAGTTTATTATCTGAAAGTCGATCAGTCAAACACAGAGGCTGGGCTTTTTAGCCGACTTTGGAGCTCTATTTCCAGGTAAATTACTCTTCAGCCGCTGCTGTGGTGCTCATTATCTCCCATTCTGTCGTTTTCCCCATATCAGAGACTTTATTTAATTAGGCACCTTTTTGGAAAAAATTATAAATTAATTTTTTTAAAGAATATTTTACAGTTTTATTTTTCTCATGTTACTTAAATATTTCAATGCAATTTGAATGGAATAATAGCAATAATAATAATAATATAATAATAATAACTGTTAGTAACATTTAAATTCTTTGTTTACAGGTTTTTTATTGTGACTTTTTTTGTAGTAAATAGGTTTACTACTGTTACACTACAGTCCATCTGTTAAGGGTGTAACAATAAACAAAATTCAGATTTGTATACGATTTTGATATTTTAATGTCTCACTATAATACATTTTTGATGCAGCAGAAATGAACATTACCTGAACATGTGCCATCTCAGAAACTGCTGCAAACTGAATCTATCCTCCTAATGAATCAGGATTTGGAAAAAGGAGTCACATGGAGTGTGTGAGTGCATTACTTGTGAAAAGCAGTAGGATTAAGAGAAGCGTGTGTGTTGTTTTTTTTTTTACAGCTCAGAGACTCTACTGATTGGAGATGTAGAGGAAGTTATTTATAGGTATTTGATGAGAATGTTACTTTATGATGTAGTCTTCAGAAAGCTGGTGTATTGAATTTAGAGCCTCATATGAAAAGATACAATATGCCACATCATTGAGGGTCTGTACTGGACCCCTGGACCCCTGGAGAACACAGGAAGGTCTTTGGCAGGCTGAAGCATTTTGGTTTGAAATGATTTCTGATCTAATACGCAATCTTTGGCCAGTCGGTCCCCACAGACAGTTTCTTGGACAATTGCTTTATTTCCACTCCTCTGCAGTTCTTGGGTAATAATGAAGAAGAGCACGACTTGCTTGTGTGTTGCTTAGTGACTGGACAGCAAGAAATAGTGAGAAATATGGGGAGGGATGGAATAGAATAGGAGGGAGGAAGAGAGGCAGAGTGGCTCTTGGCTCACCAGTAGTTAGTCTTCCCCTCCACTCCTGTTTTCTTTTTCCTCTTTCTCTTCATCTTTTCCTGACCCTTTGTGTGGGTGACATTTTATGCAGTGTTAAAGCAGAGCTCTAATGTATCCTGATGTCTGTGCTGATCTGCTGCAGGCAGTAGGGCTGTGACCATGCCAACAGTTTCAGTACTAAGACCAGCTGGAGTGTTGCGCTTATTTTAAAGGATGGCGTTGTATGTTTAGATATCCACCAGGTTCAGGCCGCTCGGCACAGCACCCCCCCTCCCAGCTGAAGCTACCATGACTAAAAATCCTTTAACAACATTTTTCTGAGTTCTCAGCAGCTCTTGTGCATTTTTATTGCTGATTGCATAAATTTTAAAATCGATTTCACATGCAGTTTTTGCTGGTGTGGTTTTAGCTGGTCTGTGGCCTCCTGGGGCCCTGAGTGAGTCAGCCTGAAAGACTCAGTGTGTTCTGTTACACAGCATCAGGTCAGAAGTTTACACTGTTTTCTGTTTAACACCCAGGTCTGCTGCGTGTGTGTGTGTGTGTGTGTGTGTGTGAGGTAGGCATAAACCTGACTGGTATTAGCCTGGGTTCACGTGATTCTGGCTGCCAGAGCTGCTGTAACACTATTTTTAAAAATAAACCACACAAACACATCTGAGTGTAAAGATGACAGTCAGCTGGTTAAAGCCTGTGCAGAATTGCATTAAGACTCTGCCGCAGCCACGCTTCACCCTGAGCAGTCTGGGAACACTGAGCTCTCTCAGCCCTGCTTGTCCTATCTCTACCGTCACTGTGGAAGAGAGAGCACTCGCAGATGAGCTGCTGGTCTCTAGGTGTGTGTGCTCCTCCCTGCCAGCAGGGGTCAGACACAGGGTTAGCCTAATCCAGCACGGGACTACGAGAAACAATTGCTCTGGATTACAAACAAAGCACCTTTCCCTAAGCCTGTGTGCTACAGCAGCACACACACAAAAATAAGTGCTGCAGAGAGAAGATGAGAGGAGAACGACAGAATAAAGTGGCATGCATAATCCCAAAAAATAACAACAGAGCAGCACTGCTGGGAGAGCCCAACCAGCCCACACACACACTCACACACGTTACATATTTGAGTAAAAGAGGAGCGTATCTCCAGTTCTTTGTGCTACATTTCTGCAGTCAGGTGACTTCCAACCGTATGTGTAATGCAGCGATGTTAAAGGATGTACCATGAGCTTTGGGGAACACTGTTATTTTTAAAGTCCTGTTATTTTGCTGCTTGTACAAACTAAATATTCTTACAAAAGAAATGCATTTCCTACACCCAAACAGTAGACAGTCTAGTTTGCACCCGTTGTGAGAGGGGAAAACCACGGCAGTCAGTCCAATTAGATCAGCGTTAATGACCCAGCCAGTCGCCGCAGTCAGCCCCCTCCGTTCCACAGGCTCGGGGAGGGAGTTATCTGGAACAATGGAACATCACTAAGTTTGGGCCAGTCCAGGTCAACGGCTTATTGAAATGGATCTGTAGTGTGCCAACCCGTATACAGGGAGATAACCTACACACACGGAGCATAAAGACTTCAGACACACACAGTCAAAAAGAACTGAAAGAAAATGATGAAGGCAAGAGTTGTGTAAATCTGGTAAATGTGTGTGTGCGCAGAGGGAAATGTTTTTGTTTTGAGGTTAGGCCTGTACTAGATTGATGGAGTATTTAATTGTGGAACCTGTAATTTACATGTGCTCATTAGTCTGAGGCTTTTATGTGTGCCTAATGCCGTAACCACGGAGCTACCGCTGCCCTTAACAAATCATTACCGTAAGCAGCTGTTAGCATGCTTTGCTATTTGGGTGGCTGAAATTTCCCTTGTTTAATTAGATTCCCGCTGCTGGTGCTAAAGCTAGCAGAGGTTTGTGTAGACGGCGGTTACCACGGGTCCGGTTCAGACCTGGGCTTCAACTAAAACCTGTAACAGTGAAGTTCTCACCTGCCTGTTCACCAACCACACATGGGCTGTGTGTGTCTGTCTGTGTATCTGTCTGTGTGTATCTGTGTATCTGTCTGTGTGTGTGTGTGTGTGTCTGTCTGTGTGTGTGTGTCTGTCTGTGTATCTGTCTGTGTGTGTCTGTGTGTCTGTCTGTCTGTCTGTGTGTGTCTGTGTGTCTGTCTGTGTGTCTGTGTGTGTCTGTCTGTGTGTGTGTCTGTCTGTGTGTGTGTCTGTCTGTGTGTGTCTGTTTGTGTGTGTGTCTGTCTGTCTGTGTGTGTGTCTGTCTGTGTTTCTGTGTGTGTGTGTATGTGTCTGTGTGTGTCTGTCTGTGTGTGTCTGTTTGTGTGTGTGTCTGTCTGTGTGTGTCTGTCTGTCTGTCTGTGTGTTTGTGTGTGTGTGTCTGTGTCTCTGTGTGTGTCTGTGTGTGTGTCCCCGTCTGTCTGTGTGTCTCTCTCTCTCTCTGTCTGTCTGTGTGTGTCTGTCTGTGTGTGTCTCTGTGTGTCTGTGTCTCTGTGTGTCTCTGTGTGTCTCTGTGTGTCTGTGTCTCTGTGTGTCTGTGTCTCTGTGTCTCTGTCTCTGTGTGTGTCTCTGTGTCTGGGTGTGTGTGTGTGTGTCTCTGGGTGTCTGTGTGTGTGTGTCTCTGGGTGTCTGTGTGTGTGTGAGAAAGGCAGTTCATGTGACACCAGTACATTCTCCATTTGGTCTGTTGTGTGTTCTGTGCACTCCGGCGTTTCCGGTGCTGTGTGTGAGTAACTGGAGCAGAATAATGAATGGCAAACTCTGGTCAATGTTTCTCGCCTTTGGCCACATGTATTTGGAGGCATTTGATACAATACTAGCCCTAACATTGAAATCTTCCCTCTTTATCGTGGAAAAAAAACATGCCCCTCACCTCATCATGTGTGTGTCACGCGCGCGCACACACACACACACACACACACACACACACACACACACACACACACACACACACACACAGCACAAACAGCACGTCTGACAAACAGAAGTGTGTGAGCAAGGAGCTCTGTCCCGGTCTGTAATTTTACATGCTGTAATCTGTGCAGCTTTCAGTGGTGCTCATGCCGGACAGCTTGCCTTGAAGGGCAGGAGCTTGTTTCTGACAAAGTGGTTGTCACAGCACTGAGGTGTAGAACATCATCATTACTGTCCACTTCTCCACCTTTTCTGTCTTTCTGTCACTTTACAGTGAGTATAAAAAGTCTGCACACTCTCATTATAGCAGGGTTTCGTCCTGAATAAAACAGGAACCTGGATAAATCCAGTGAAAACTAAACCGTCATGCACGTGCTTATACTTAATAACTTATTTTTAATTCATTTCAGACTTTCATTTTGAATTCAAATCTGTTCGGATAACATTAGACAAATATGTACCTAACATCAGATAACCATGTACACTCCCTGAGCCCTTTATTAGGAACACCTGTACACCTAGTGTGACAGCAGTGTAATGTATAATCCTGCAGATACGGCCAGCAGCTTCAGGTTCACATCAGCCATCAGAATGGGGAAATAAGGTGAACCGTGATTCTGACCGGGACATGACTGTAGGTGTCACAGCCTGCTCTGATGAATCTGGATTTCTGCTGAGACACACAGACGGTGGGGTCAGAATTTGGCACCAACAGCATGAACCATGGACCAACCTGTCCAGACTGGTGGAGGTGTTGTGATGGTGTGGGGAATTTTCCTGGAACACTGAGTAGCGTTACTGACCATGTGCATCCCTTCATGGCCACAATGTACCATCTTCTCATGGCTTCTTCCAGCATGATAA
>JAOTRJ010000016.1:82002-92596 GCA_028564905.1 Leptodoras praelongus
AAAATCATCAGTATTAAAACAATAAAAGACCTGAAATATTTCAGTTGGTGTGTAATGAATCTAAAATATATGAAAGTTTAATGTTTATCAGTACATAATAATGAACAAAATAATGAACTTTATCACAATATGCTAATTTTTTTAGAAGGACCTGTTTAATGAAACGGTGACGGTATCATGAATTTCTTTACTTGGAATATAGTTTATTTTAAAATCTGAAGTTATACATGGAGTTCTTTGAGTACTTTACTCTTCATAATTTTTATTACAATTAAACTTTGTTTTTCTTTATACTTCCTCCTTCACTCAGCCATGCGGGCAGCCACACCTGCCATATGCCAATCAAAATAGCTGTTACCAAAAAAAAAAGAATATTAATAAAATAAAATAGATATTAAATCTATTTCACAGATCTATGTTGTAAATGTCTTTTCTATGTGAGCCTATAAATTTTTCAGTCAAAGTGTGTGAAGCTGAGCTGTAAATACAGGGAGAGATGAGTCTGGCAGTGATGAGCAAAGCCTCTTCTCTGATTGTGCAATCCCCCAGAAACTGGGTGGAGCGTGGACAGTAAGCGCGCCTGTTATCTCCCCCGACTTAATTTACAAATAAATGTAAGACCATGCAATATGTACTTTCATTTGTATTGAATGAGTATGATTAGTGGAACTGCACTGGTGAATAAAATGTGAATCTAATACATTTATAATTAATAACTTGGGTCCATTGGTGTCATAAAGAATGCTGATATGAAATATGAACCATACGGTCGCCTAGCCAATGCTCATTGTTCAATCTGTCAGTTAAAATACCGTGGCTAGGAACAGCTGCAGTAGAACTGTGTTGTCTAAATGTAGGAACAGACCCAACAATCTGGTAATATTCCCAAATTATTGATTGAAGAGGATGTTTTTGAGAACTCTTGTTAGGATAGCCATTAAAATCTGGACACCTGGATTTGGGATGGTGCAGGAAACTGAGTGTGTGGCTCTGTAGGGTTTTCTTTTTCAAGGAAGGTAATACTGTGTTACTCTACTATGCAGCATGCTGTGATGAGAATGTTTTCCGTACAGGAGAATCGTTATATGAATAATCTTGAAACATCTTACATATTTTTTTGCTCCCATAACCGTATATTTAATTCTTGTTGTTCCGGCATTAATGAAGCAAACTTGGAAAACATGGAAAAAAATGCTTCAGTTATCTATATTGCAAAAAAGAATTAATAGACATTGGCCACAAGTATGTGGACACCTGATCATCACACCCATATGTGTTATTTCCTCAAAGTGTTGCCACAAATTTTGGACAGTTGTACGGAATGTCTCTGTGTGCTGTAGTGCTAGTTTCCCTTCAGTGGAACTTAGAGCCCCAAAGCTGTTCCAGCATGACGACGCATATGTGCACAAAGCCAGCTTCATGAAGACACAGTGTGTGAAGGTTGGAGTTCAAGAATTGGAGTGTCCTGCACAGAAACCTGACCTCAACCCCACCGAACACCTTTGGGATGGACTGGAACTGGAGGCTCCTCATCATCCCAACATCAATACCTGACCTCACTAATGCTCTTGTAGCCGAATTAACACAAACCCCCACAGCCACGCCCCAAACTCTAGTGGAAAGCCTTCACACATACATGGGTGTGATGGCCCATATACCTTTTGGCTGTTTAGGGGCCCTTTGGCAGTGCTTAGGGTTATTATCCTGTTGGAAAGTGAAAAATCCCCTGCAGTATGAAGTCTTTAACAGACTGCAACAGGTTTTGTTCTAGCATTGCCCTGTATTTGGAGTAAAAAAGAGAAAATAATGTTGTATAAGATGGTTGGGTATTTTATTGAATATTGTGCTGAATTTAGAACTGTGTGGCTTTGTGTTAGGGCTGTAGGAGACCTGCTGTTGGAGAACTCTAACATTACTCTACGCACTACTCTCCCTCATTACATAACTTGTGGTTTTCTCAAGTTACACAACTGAGTACTAGTTTGATTTGTAGTCATTTGTTTGTGGCGATGAGAGAAACAGTGAGTGTGCAATGTTCAGAACCTTGTCATAGACTTGTTTTGATAGTTCCTTGGTCTTCATGATGCTATTTTTTCAGTATTTTTCATGCTCTCTAACAAACCCTGGGTTCTTCAGGAACAGATTTATACAGTATTTATACTGAGAGCATGTGACAGTCTAATTGCACACAGGTCGACATAAACATAGCACAAAAAGTAAGGCAATATGTGTTTGGTAGATGATTTATTTGTTGTAACAATGCTTCTTGGCAATAAATCTTATACCGTTGGAAAGCCTGTTCATTTCCCTTTTAAGTGGTGCCACATTTGTGAGGAGCCTGCATTTGTGGGTTGATCAGTAGAGGTGAAAATGTGGGCTGCACCCATGAAAAATGTGCCAAATCTTCTCTGCCATTGTTTATTTTGCTGTTGTTTTGAGCTCCTACTGCCAGATGCAGCCAATCAGCGTCAGGTCCATGTGCGCTGGTGTCGGCAACACATGCACTGGAACTCATGGCATATTTTTATTTGACCCTGGATTTGTATATTGGCTGTTGACAGATTTACTGGATGAAGAAATGGCCTCCATGCCATCAGCTTCCACCAGTTTGTCTCTCTTCTGTGCCAGTTCTGTTCCATTGACTAAAATACCTCATTCTATGGCCCTACTTTGCATAATATCAATAAAATAAAATATATTAAAAAAATCAGAGTTGAGTGGTGTGGTGGCGTGGGCTTGTGTTGGGAACTCGTGCTTGGATGATTTCTTTTGCAGTAAATTCTATTGTGTTTACATTATAAGAAGTACACAACAGAGCTAGAGGGCTATACTGCTACATGCATATTACTCAATGTGTAGCCCAGAAGGTGCATCCTGATCATGGGTGTCACAGCACCAGTATAACCACCTGTTAATGTTTTTTTTACCTCTTATTTTAAAAGTGTGGTAATGCTAATCCAAAGTTTCTTGGGCCTCTGAAGAAAAGCTATATGATGAACATGAGATGTTTTATTGTTCCAAACAAGACAAGTATACTGTCCTACTTTTTAAACTCTATTTTAGGCATAAATATAAAAACATCGTAAGAATAATTACCATTAACTCCAGTTGTGGTCTTGTGGTTGGGGTGTCTGCCCCGTGATCGGAAGGTCCTGGGTTTGATTCCTGCGGCCAACAGGACTTGGCTGAAGTGGGCTTGGGCTAGGCACCTAACCCCCAATGGCTCCGGGCATGTGTGTTTACGGCCCCCTGGTGTGTCTCACTGCACGGATGGGTTAAATTTCACTGTGTGCAAGCTCAGTGACAAAAATGTCAGCTTCACTTCAAGACAGGGACATGGTAGACCAGTGAATAGATTTGGTATGGTACACAAAGGTCAACAGAGAATAAAAGCCGTAATTATTTTTTTACTTTGTCAAAATTATAGCCTGAGAGTTTCCCAAAGACGTAAAATCGCAAAATGCACACCCTTGTCTCCACAGGTAATATGATAGGAAATAGTGCCACTGCTACTGCATTCTTTTTACACAGTTAAGCAAATACCTACTGCTGCAGACACAAGAAAAGTCACAAAAACCTAATAATAACCCTAATAAAAACCTAATAAAAATAAGGTTAGTGAACCTTTCCAGTGCAGTAAACACACTCGCATCACGCTTGATTGAAACTAGAGCCTCTAGGTCAGCTGTTTCATTTAAACTGTCTCACTTATCATTTTAGGACACTTGACCATCTGTTGTGGCAGTAGTGGGCTGTGATAACTGAATGCTATCTTAAGGTCATGGCTGCTACAGGGCTGTCAAATGTTCTACAAATTGTCCAAAATGTGACCATATGACCATATGAACTGTCCTCATTGGTGTTTTCATTTTGGAGAAGGCAACATGCATTTTTATTTATTTATTTTTATACCTCTGATGCAAAGTCAGTGACCTGAAAAGGTCAAACCCAGGTGCAGGTCCTTATTTCATTTACATTTAAGGGATGACTTGACATTAATTTAAATTGTCATTAAACCCTTCCTCCCTGCTTTTAAATGAACTTCAAGTTAGGAAGCTATCATGGATCATATCACTATGTATGAATATCTAACCATTTGTTTATTTGATGACTGTTTATCCTTCTCTAGCCACTGAAAAGCTACAATCAGGGTCTTGGTTTTTATACAGAAATCGTTCCTCTTTCAGTTGTGCTGCCAAAATCACTCTGCTTGAAATGACTGTTCTTTTCTTCTGCATGATGACGATGATGCAGTTTAATGGAAAGTAAAGGTGCACTTCAGAAGCTCACTGTTCTTTATACTTCTTTGTTTAATACTTCTGCTATCTGTTTTGTTACAGATGGCTTTATTTTAGATCACATAATTGCTGTCTATACTCTCTGGTTAATTGCCCCCCCCCCTTTCACATGTGTCACAGTACACACTGGTTTATTAATTTATAGACTGTTCTAGGAAAGACACCACCTTACGTACTGTATCTGCAATGTTTTGCTTTTATATTTGGGAACAAATGCTGCTGGTCATAGTGGCTTCTGGTCTTCCTCCAATAAGTGTTGGGGATTCTTATTTTTATTGTTATTATTGTTGTTGTTGTTGGAGCATTTATTAATGCATGAAAAGTAACATCCAAGATCCATGGATTCTCACATCTGGCTGACTTTGCTTTTTTGTTGATGGCTGTCCCAGGTTTTCCACAAGTCACAGTGTACTTGCAGAAACATTGTGAGGCTCTTTCACTGGCACTTCTCCAATCCTTTGAAAAGAAGTTCGGCGAAAGACCATTTGCACTGTTAAAACCTTAAATGCTATGAGTGTCCAGCCAAGGAGAATCCGTCTGAAGCCATGGCTGCTGGCTCAGGTGAGCACTAATATTATTGTCTACTCAATGTTTTCTTTTCAACTGGTTTAGTTGATTGGAAGGTTATAGATTTGACTTTAAGAAGACAGAATAAAATATAATTAAATGTTGAGAAATAATCTTGATTAAGGACCTTCAGAGATGAAATTTCAGAGTTAAGTTGGATTATGTAAAATATCTGCATGTAGTTGGTGTTGGTGACTCTGAGGTTGCCATATTTCTTTTTAGTACAAGTGTCTGAGACAGGGTTTTGGTGTCGAGTCCTGCCTTTAAACACAAGCACTTGTCTTTAAACCCAAAAAGAAATTAAGGTTATAAAATGGCCTTTTCTCTGTGGTCAGTGGAATTCTAAATACCAAAACACTGATATCTCAAGCACTAGTACATTGCCATTATATTGCTACCTGAGTATTCCTACTTGTAATGATCACATTCATCACTAGAGGTTTGGATTAAGTTTACACTGTGGCTTCCACCCTTCCACCCAGATTATAAAATAGCACTTATTTCAGAACATCCTATTATTTAGCATTTTAGTATTTTTTTATATTGCAAGCCAACAGTGAATCTTGTGTACAGGTTAATAAAGTAATACTGCTCTTTACTCTGATGGTTCACGGCAAGAATCACTCAGATTTGAGAGCTGCAGTCTGCCCACCATGCCTGACCCAATCCTCGCCAATGGGAGGGTTGCATCAGGAAGGGCATCTGGTGTAAAAAAAACAACAACAACAAAAAAAAAACCTGTTAAGACACAGAGACCCCAAGAATGGGGGGCTGTTAAAAAGGAAAAAGAAAGGTATTGATACAGGAAAAAACGTAATCACTGTATTGTGTATTGTAGCCTTATAAACAGGAGGCTTTAAAAGACGTTTTGTTTCCCCAGGTGAACAGTGGGAAGTACCCTGGCCTCAGGTGGCTCAATAAGGAGTGTCGCTTATTTCAGATTCCATGGAGACATGCCACACGCCACCTGCCCACCCCAGAGGAGGAAAACACAATATTTAAGGCAAGTCTTTCCTAATTTATACATGCATTTTTGCTCATTGATAGAAATGATTCTTTATATCATATTTTTATTGCATTTTTAATAAAAGAGATATTTTTTTGTCTACATCTCTGATGTACATCTCTACATCTATTGTGTGTTATTTCCAGTGTGATTAATTTCTATTAAGTTTTACATATGATTAATCTACTTTACTCTTAAAAGTAAACATATCTTATGGGCCTTTTTATAATTTTTCCGTACTCCACATAGATCATAAATCCTTTAATATGGAAGCAACTCCTTAAATTTGGTTGAGAAATGCTGGGCATGACAGTTGACACGCTGAACTATTTCCAACAGCCACCACAGAGGGGGTGTGGTTAGCAGTGGCTCATGATCATTTAAAGAAACAGGCACTGAAAATGACCATTTGGAAATTTCGACAGGTTGAGAAGACAACTGTAGGGTTTAATCCATGTGGTATTTTGACCAAAGAATGCCACAGACATTTCATTTCAACTGGATTAACTTGTGGGGAAATGGGTATAATATGTTTAATAAAACAATACAATTATAAACAATTACAGTACATGAGAAATGTTTATATGAAATAATGTCCTGTCTCTAAACACTGGAACTGGAAGGACAGTTGTTTTGTTTTCACTGTACTCTGATGACATTTGTGTTTTAGATCAAAAACGTTTGAGATCATGGATCAGAATTTCATCTTTCATTTCCTGACAATTACATTTAAATGTGTTAAGCAATTTAAAACATGGCACTGTTGGTGCCAGACCACCCTATATATTAGGTGAGCAAAAGTATTGGAACAGATCCTTGCCATGAATATTTGGTTGCATGCACCTTGCTTACAATAACTGCATCAAGTCAGTAACCCACTGACCAAACTGTTATTTCCTTTCATGCTTTTCAGGCTTCTTTCAGTTGTTGTGTGTTTTGGGGAGTTCTTTTTTCCTCTAGGAGGTGAAATGCTTCTCAGTTGGTTTAAGATCTGGTGATTGACTTGGCCAGCCTAAAACCTTCCACTTTCTCCCCTTTGTTGTGTACGCAGTGTGTTTTTGGTTGTTGTCTTGATGTGTGATGAAGCTCCTCACAATTAGATTGGATGCATTTCTCTGTAACTTGGCAGACAGTAATACTAATATGCACATATCACAAAACAACTATTACAAACAAGGGAGGAAGAATTACTAAATATCCTGCACTCTACACACTAAACAAGCTGAATGCTTGCCATGTTAAAAGTACCTCAGTCAAAGCTTGCTTTTCTCACATAGACAGCTCTCTGGTCTTCATCTTGGTTATCCTTTTTAACAACAAATGCAGTCATTCTGAGCTATTGATTGTTTAAACAGTCAGTCTAGCAGGACACACGTGTGCAACAAAAAACAAGAAAAACCATCAGTCATATGTTCCAGTATGTCTGATCATTTAAAAATTGGGTGGGTTCAAACAAAACAGGCCATGTTCTCAGTTGGTGAACACATCTAGATTTAAATAACAGGACATTAAAGCTGAATTTCTGAACCATCATCTCGTATTCATCTTTTGATATTAAAGCCAAATGTCTTCAGTGTATAGGAAAAACAATAGAATTAACATTGCTGTTTCAATACTTTCATATGTGACTGTATGTTGGTATGTACAGTGTTGGTATGTACAGTGTTGGTACGTACAGTCACATATGAAAGTAATGAAACAATGCAATGTTAGTTCGTTTGACCTGAAGTGTCCACAATCTTTTGGCCATATATTTAAACTTATTACTGTCATGAAAACACTAATCATTAGGGGTGAAACGATATCTTTACTGAGTTCAACGATTTGATTTTCTCATGATGTTTTAAACAAGATTTAAACAAGGAACCATTATAAAATTCAGTTTTTTTTTCTGAAGTGTAAAACAATGCACATTCTGTTGTACACGTTTTTTGCAGCTTCTCCATTTCTTAATTAACTAAGTGAAAACATTCCTGTTTATTTTTGAAGACTAACAATTCAAAATAATATGTAGCTTTCTGGATTAAAAACTTAAAGAATGTGAGTCTCCTTCAGATGAGCAGAGAGAAGCTGAGTGTTTGTGGGGGGGATCTGTAATACCGCGGTGGAAGAGGACCGCGTCTCACTGTCTCCCTCTACCCAACACCCGAATGACGCGGTTTAGTCCTGCTCGGGAAGCAGCTTTAAAATATGGCTGCTCTGTGCATATGGTCTCCATGGGCTATATGGAGCAGCAGCTCTATACGCAAGAGCATTTCAGTTTGTGGTAGAAGTGTGTTATGTGGTTCAGTGAGGGATTGTTCATCTTGGGCTACTGAAGCAGACCACTGACAGGAAAAATTAATAGTGCATAGTGATTCATATAACATGAATTAACTTGATCTTCATTTCGTGAGCAGTCTGTGTACACCAGATAGATACTGTGCATCAGAAGAGCAAGCAACTGTTTTTCAAAATATGTATTGTCCTTCTTTTTCTTAGTCTTTTCATGTAAATGTCCAAATGTGTGGGGATAGTTACACATATTTGTGTGTTTTTGAGATGTAATTATTGTGGCAACCCTCACCATGAGCTTTACAACAGTTCTTCTTTAAAATGACACTTTAAAGCCAAGTAAAAACCTCATGCCACTTTTCTGCAAGATCCCAGTGCACATGCCCAGTCTGACGCTGGCAATCCTACTGTTTGTATCTGTATTCGTATTCATGTAAGACACATCTGCTCAATCTGAGTAACATTTTTGTCTTCAGTTACAACAGTATACACCTATAGATTCTAGTTTACTATTTGGGGTTTTTCCACATTCACATGAATAGCTTTGCAGAAATGAAAGTGGTTCAAGTTTCAGTTCCTTCACTGCCTACTGGTGAAGAAGACAACCCCAAAACCACTAAATAATTAAAAAACTTTGCATACTACACTTTATGGTATTTTCCCACTTGCATTATTTACTTTATATACAGGGCTACAGTCTAACTGTTGTCAGATCTCAGAGCTGGGGGTGACGGACAATACAACCAGTTTAGAACTTTCTGAACAATTCTGTTTCTCAATGTTCACTTTTTAACTGTTTGTGTAGTCAGACCCTGAATGTGGCCTCAATGAATTGACATTATGCAACACAATATGGGTTATGCTGGTGTATTATGCTAACAATCATCCTTTTTTAAAGGCCTGGGCACTGGAGACAGGGAAATACCAGGAGGGTGTGGATGAGCCTGATCCAGCCAAGTGGAAGGCCAACCTGCGATGTGCTCTCAACAAGAGCCGTGAGTTTATGCTGAAGTATGATGGCACCAAGGAGACACCCATGCAACCATACAAGATTTATGAGGTGTGCGATCTCCCAGTAAATGGAGGTAAGAACAGGCTTTAAAAAGATTACCAGTGCACCTCATGGAAAAAGAGGAGTGTGTGTCTTTTAGTTTTTATTATTGTACTATTTAAAGCTTACTTTTGTTTTATTTGCTTGAATAATTAACTGCTTTATGCTCTTTTAGATGAGTGTGAGGATGATGAGGAAGAGGTGAGCATTGTGAAGATTGAACATAAGATTGAAATAGGTTTTGCTCTGTACACAGGATTACTCTTACAGTTTCAGAGTGTCTGTTTTTCTTTGTTTCAGATACCAAATTTTGCACATCTCTCCATAAGTAAGTCCTGTTTGTGTACATATTTATATATGTAACAACAGAAATTCAATATGTAGTCATTATTTCAGAAAAAAATAAACCAAAATTCAACAACCAGTTGAGGAAAAAATAAGTACACCCCTTAACAATGCCATTAACTGTCCCTGCTTCTTCTTTAGCAGTTATAAGTAAAGATTACGTAAAGAATGGATTGTAGTCTGAACTTTGCCTTGGCCATTCCAGCACCTTGATTTTTTTTTCTTCTTTAGCTGTTAGGATGTTGATTTGCTGGTGGACTTGGGATCACAGTGCATGCATTATACTATATAATTTCAGCCCAGCTTAAGCTGTTGGGCAGATGGCCTCACAGTTGGTATAAAGGTGGTGTTCACTAAACATGGCACTGCATGATCACCAGACATCTCCACCTTGCTCTCATCAGTCCAAAGGATATTGTTACAGAGGTTTTGTGGTTTGTTCAGATGCTCATGCTCCATATTCTTTTTGGAGACAAGGCATTTTTTCCTAGTCATCCTGCCCTGAAAGCCATATTTGTTTTTTTCTGATTTTTCTGTCATTAAGCATAAATGTTTAATGTGCTTAGAGAGTCCTGTAAGCCACATGATGAAGTTCTTGAATGTTTGTTTATACTGCATCTCTGAGCATCAAACTGTCTATTCTTGGACTGAATTTGCTGGAATATCCACTCCTAGGAAGTTTGGCAGCTGTTTTGAAGACTTTCCATTTGTAAAAAGTCCTTCCCAGCATAGAATGGGAGAATTTCAAATATTTTGGACATGGCATTGAAACCCATCCCAGATTCATGAAAAGCAACAATCGCTTACCTGGAATCATGTCTGCTGTTCTTCCACCAGAACACCAAACTATTAATGTTCTGCTTTTATAGAGCTATTCACACTTCTTGATAATTAATTAATCTTATGCTTTTTATTCATAATGAATGACCATCAAACTGGAGATACATGGCTCCATGGTATAATAAAATTTCGGATAAAAAGTTTGGACACACCTTCTCATTCAATGCGTTTTCTTTATTTTCATGACTATTTACATTGTAGATTCTCACTGAA
>JAOTRJ010000016.1:110567-125241 GCA_028564905.1 Leptodoras praelongus
GTGGTGCTGGGATTTGAACCCCCAACCTTCTATTCAGTAACCCAACACCTTAACCACTAAGCCACCCCTGCCCCTTACTAAGCCACCCCTGCCCTGTCATTCCCAAGAAGAACTGACGCTGTATTGGCTGCAAATGGAGGCCCTACACCATACTGATAAATTATTGTGGTCTAAAATGACAGGTTTAGCCATGAAACCTCCCACACAAAAATGACAGGTGTTTCAGTTTCATTGTCTAACCCCTGTACATATAGATATGGCCCCAATAATAGTCCAGGCCCCCCCCCACACCACAATGTGTATAAAATATCTGTGTGGCTCATCACTCAAATCACAAAAGGACCTGCCCAGTAGAAAGATATTTTGCTCATCAAGAAATAAAAATTAGACGGGACACTGAATGAGACAACCTGAACTGCAAGGGTGATTATGTATGCAGTAAAACTTGGAACAAATTATTTAAGATTTTTATTTAATACAGTAGCACATTTAACTACAAATAATACTACTACCAAAGCACAAAGACCAAAATGTTTTAGTGATTACAATATAATGACAGTAGAGCAATTATCATCCTTCATCCCAATTCAACAGATGGAATTAGTTTCCTATAAATCTGATACCCTCATTATTGATACCCCCAGGGTGTCACCCCACCCTTATTTTTACAAATTTAAACTAATACTACCAGAAGCAATTAAACCTCTGTTAAAATAATAAACTCCCTCTTTAAAGTAGCAGACTACAGTAGGTAGCTTTTCAAAGAGCCATGTCTATGGAATAATGATCCAGTTAGGGTTTGAGACAGAATGTAGGTGGCTTGGTCAAGCATTTAATTAAATTTAATTAAATTAAATAGATTTTCTCTTGCAGTGTCCAATGTAACATTTTCCCCCATTGGCTCCCCCTGTGGCCAGTAGATCAGTGTTACTGGCCCCTTGTATATTTTACATTACATTATTGTACATTACTGGCCTGGGAAACAATTGGAAAATAAAAAAAATCTTTCTAAAAAACTGTTAATTATTAACTATTATACAGTGTAATGATTTGTCCAAACAACAAAAAAACTGGGGTGCTTTTCCAAAAATATTTTATAACGCTAGGTTCTCTGAAAGTAAGCTAGTTACTCATAACTGTTATTTATGAAGGATTTCAGGAAACTCTCGTAACTAACGGTACTTAAACTCATTCATAAATTTACTCTGTACTCTAACCTACTCAAAACTCATTGTCCAGTCTTTTTCCCAAAGGACCAGTGTGGGTGCAGTATTTTCTTCCAGTCAAGCAGGAGCCACACCTCATTTCCATCTGTGTTTAATCAATGGATTTAATAAATTTTTCTTGATTTTACAGTAGAGTGTGGCTTCTGCTTGGTTGAAAAGAAAACCTGCACTCACACCAGCCCTTCTTGGATAAGACTGGACACCACTGTACTGCAGTTCTACTTCAAAAACAACAGAGGCCACTAATGTTCTGTGCAAAAAAAACTTAACTGATGCACTGGTTCTATAGACTACAACAGCATGTTTACAAACAGGCTATAAATTCATGAAAAGTAATATTTATTTTTGTGTGATTTCATTGCTTGCATTACACCCAATGAAAATTGGATAAAAAATGCATATAGTGCCTTGCAAAAGTATTCATACCTCTTGAACATTTCCACATTTTTTCACATTATACCCACAAACTTAAATGTATTTTATTGGGATTTTATGTGACAGACCAACACAAAGTAGCTAGTAATTGTGGGTAGAACTCGACTAGCTTTGCACATCTACAGGCTATTATTTTTGCCCATTCTTCTTTGCAAGAAATCTCAAGCTCAGTCAGATTGGATGGAGAACGTCTGTGAACAGCACATTTCAAGACTTTGACTGGGCCATTCTTACACATGAATATGCTTTGATCTAAACCATTCCATTGTTTAGGGTTGTATGTTTAGGGTTGTTGTCCTGCTGGAAGGTGAAGCTCCGCCACAGTCTTTTGCAGACTCTAACAGGTTTATCTCCAGGATTGCCCTGTATTTAGCTCCATCCATCTTCCCATCAACTCTGACCAGCTTCCCTGTCTCTGCTGAAGAAATGCAGGTAAATGGTGTGTTGAGGGTGATGTGCGGAGTTAGTTTTCTGCAACACATAGCGTTTTGCATTTTGCCAAAAAGTTCAACTTTGGTCTCTTCTGACCAGAGCATCTTCTTCTACATGTTTGCTGTGTCTCTACATGGCTTGTGGCAAACAAAAAAAAAATGGCTTTCTTCATGTCACTCTTCCATAAAGGCCAGATTTGTGTAGTACACCACTAATAGTTGTCCTGTGGACAGCTTCTCCCGCCTGAGCTGTGGAACTCTGCAGCTCCTCCAGAGTGACCAAGGGCCTCATGGCTGCTTCTCTAATTAGTGCTCTCCTTGCCTGGACTGTCAGTTTAGGTGGGGGCCATGTCTTGGTAGGTTTGCAGTTGTGCCATACTCTTTCCATTTTCCACTCTTTCCATTTTTTTGGACTGAACAGTGCTCTGTCAGATGTTCATAGCTTGGGATATTTTCTTATAACCTAACCCTGCTTTACACTTCACCACAACTTTATCCCTGACCTGTGTGGTGTGTTCCTTGGTTTTCATGATTCTGTTTGTTCACTAATGTTCTCTAGCAAACCCCTGAGGCCTTCACACAGCAGCTGTAGTTACACTGAGAATAAATTACACACAGGAGGACACTATTTACTCATTATGTGGCGTCTAAAGGCTAAAGGATTTTATTTAGGCGTATCAGAGTACAGGGGTCTGAATACAAATGCATGCCACACTTTTCAGATTTGTATTTATTAAAAAGTTATTAAAAACTAATTATTTATTTTCACTTCACAATTACTTGCTACTTTGTGTTGGTCTGTCACATAAAATAATTTTTAATTTGTGAGTGTAATGTGAAAAAAATGTGGAAAGGTTCAAGGGGTATGAATTCTTTTGCAAGGCACTGTATATTAGCTTGAATTATGTACTTGGTATGTTCCTAGTATGAAATTACCTTCGGCTGTACCTGTCATGGTGTAGTGGGTCATGTTACAGCCTCCTACTATGAAAGTTCCAGTCTGAGAATAAATGTATATAAGAGTTTAAATCATTTCATTCATGTGAAATTTAACTTGATTGGACTACTTGAGATTATTTGTTGATGAACATATAAGTGAAATAAAAAAAATCAGTGTAGAAGTAGTAGTAAATGAATACATGTATTCTTTGCAAACAAGTGGCAACAAAATGGCCTCCTAAACTTATCACTTAACCAATCAAACTGATTGATTAATCATTTACACATAATCAGCAATAACATTAAAACCACCTGCCTAATATTGTGCAAGCCCCCTTGTGTGGCCAAAATAAGCTCTGATTCATGGAAGATCTGATTCATGGTCGAAACAGGCCCGAATGGGACACCAACTGGCCAATCAACTCACCTGACCTACAGTTTTAATGACCCATCCCATCTGCAACAAACACTATGATTTATCTAGCCAGATTTTGCTAGTGAAACTGTGGATTATTCTTCTAATTAATCACTTATTGAAAAGATTACCTGCCTCATTTAATCAGACATAAACTTCCTTTAGATTCCCCTCAACTGGTTTATTCTATTGTTATTGAGGTGTATACACAAAAGTTTTTTATTCCAACTGATTTCAATAGGCTCATTATTAATGGCTTATTAAACTACATGCAAACAAATGCTAATATCATGTTAAATCAAGTTGAGTTTTATGTTGTTAAGTTGGTGAGCTAATTGCCCCTGTTCATCCAACCTAATGACATACACTATATTGCCAAAAGTATTCGCTCACCTGACTTCATACATATATGACCTTGAGTGACATCCCATTCTTAATCCATAGGGTGTAATATGATGTTGGCTGTGTTTATGGAAATTTTTGACCGTTCTTCCAGAAGTGCATTTGTGAGGTCAGGCACTGATGTTGGATGAGAAAACCTGGTAAAGTTTGGTGGAGGGGTATTTTTCCCTGAAAAATAACCCCAGACCATAATCCCCCTCCACCAAACTTTACACTTGGCACAATGCAGTCAGACAAGTACCGTTCTCCTGGCAACCACCAAACCAGCCAATTAAACACATGGTTCTTGAGCTAATTTGAAGGCCACATGAAGTTTGGAGGTCTGTAATGATTGACTCTGCAGAAAGTTGGTGACCTCTGCACACTATGTGCCTCAGCATCCACTGACCCGCTCTGTCATTTTACATGGCCTACCACTTCGTGGCTGAGTTGCTGTCGTTCACTTCCACTTTACTATAATACCACTGACAGGTGACTGTGGAATATTTAGTAGTGAGGAAATTTCAGGACTGGACTTGTTGCACAGGTGGAATCCTATCACGGTACCACGCTGTAATTCACTGAGAGCGACCCATTCTTTCACTAATGTTTGTAGAAGCAGTTTGCATGACTAGGGGCTTGATTTTATACACCTGTGGCCATGGAAGTGACTGGAACTCCTGAATTCAGTGATTTGGATGGGTGAGGGAATACTTTTGACAATATAGTGTATGTAATAACCCTGTGAATAAGTCCTCATCAGGTCCAAATTTGGTAACCAGAGTACATTTAAAAGTATCTAGTTTGTAGAATGTCTAGTAAGGTTAGATAGATAGCTAGTCCATAGTGTAATCTGATCTCATCAGTGCAGATTTGATGCTAGATGTGCAGAAACTAGTAGCTTTGAATGAACTGAAATCCAAATGAACAAAACCTTATTCTAAGTGCAATGTTTAATTGCTCCTCCATGTTATCCTAATTAATATTCCACAACTGATTTGCATCTGTATAATTTTTGCTGTGAGAAACACACAGCCTCCTTTCCAATCACCGTGGGACTTATAACACTTTCCCGTGGGAAGAATTCCACTTTAACACCTGTTTATAACCCTGCAATCCATTATGGGCTCCTGTCTGAAAAATGGCTGCACCCATATGTACTATATAGACACTACATATATAAGCAAGTACCAAACTATCCTTACATAGGAATATAAGGGTGTAAGGAGACATAAGGAGAACATGAAACTGTGCAGGGCAGGATCCCTTGAGAAATGGAGTTGAAAAACCTTGAGAAAACTACAGATAATGACTGACTGAAAACTAGAAACCCAGAGCAAAGTTTATGGTAATATTGATTAGTATTCCACAACTAATAATACTGTTTTTGGGGTTCAGCTGAATGCAATGCAAAAAGCGTGTGATTTAAACATCTGACTAACCTCATCTGAATCTTCTTGGTAGATGGTTTGGTTACTGCTTGGAGTGCACTCAACAAACAGTTCATCCTCATGTAGTTGAAGAGCTGAGAATTGGAATGATGTTGACCTGTAGAAGTAGGAATTTGTTCCATAAGGGTGATAGTAAAATAGAACAAGCCCACAAATGAATTCTGAAGTCATACCTTTGCCTGTATTTCATCTTCCAGACTGTTATTGTAATGGTAGTAATGGTAGCCAGAGCTACAGTCCCCACACTGACACTTATCACAATCAGCAACCACACCTGCTGGAAGTTATAGCTTTTTAGTTATTACATTAACTACCTGAAAAGACACCAAATCATTATCACTACAACTGAAAATGGAAATGAAGGAAACTCACTAGACTGTTAGGCTGATGGCCTGTAGGGGAAGTCTGACTCTCGTTCCCACAACGCATTTTGGCAGCCTCTATTTGATTTATGGGGCTAAAGCCACCCTCACATTTATCACTGGGGATCTTTCGATACCTTTACATATAATGCACAAAGTGTCATTATGGTGAATGTGCATGTGTGTATCTACTGTGTGTATAAGACATTAAATGAAATTAAAGCATGGCACATGCCCTGTTGTCTGCAGCTCCTCTAACTCCCCACTGAAACAAAGCTCTAGTGTTTTGTTTGTGAACTCTGGCTGTTTCACACATTCAGAGCTGTTTTCATGGTGGTAATAACCATAATCACTATAATAAAGAGAGATAAATGGACACAGATTATGTCAGAGGCTGTTTCAGTTGATGAAAGTAATACATATCTCATACATAATCTGTTGATGCAAGAAATATTGTATTTCCCAGGATACTGCAGTCCTACTGAAGTGTCTCATTACCACATGTAATCTTCTCTGGAGCAGGGACAGGGTCTCTGTTGCTTACTGACAACATAGCCACGTCCCTTTCTGCAGACTGACATCTTCCTCAGCCTTTGAAAAGTTTCCTTGTAGCCTAAGACACATCCGTCTGTCTCTGAGTCTTTTTCTCCATCATCAGAATGGGCCAACCACTTTATGTAGTCCTGCTCACCACCTGGTACATCACCAGCAGTCATAGAAACTCTTTAATACTGTTGTAACATATGGATTACAGTCTTTATTTGTATATGATTGCAGTAAAAACAGAAGCTAATGGACAACTACTTCACTGAACCACTTACTTCAGTAGTTCACTGAAGTACTAGACTAATGAAAAGAATGAGAAACATAAATAAAAACAGAATACGATGATTTGCAAATCCTTTTCAACCCATATTCACTATATACACTACAAAGACAAGATATTTAATGTTCAAATGAATAAACTTTATTGTTTTTTTTTGCAAATATTCACTCATTTTGAATTTGATGGCTGCAACACGTTCCAAAACAGTTGGGACAGGGGCAACAAAAGACTGGGAAAGTTGAGGAATGCTCAAAAAACACCTGTTTGAAACATTCCACAGGTGAACAGGTTACAGCAGCGTGGCTTTGTAGTAAAAGAGTGTGGGTACTAGACTGGCCTGCCTGCAGTCCAGACCTGTCTCCCACTGAAAATGTGTGGCGCATTATGAAGTGCAAAACACGACAACTGAGACCCTGGACCGTTGAGTTGTACATCAAGCAAGAATGGGAAAGAATTCCACCTACAGAGCTTCAACAATTAGTGTCCTCAGTTTCCAAACGCTTATTGAGTGTTGTTAAAAGGAAAGCTGATGTAACACAGCGGTAAACACGCCCCTGTCCCAACTGTTTTGGAACGAGTTGCAGGCATCAAATTCAAAATTAGTGAATATTTGCAAAAAAAAACAAACAACGTTGGCCACTGGTCCAAGGTCCTCTTTTCCGATGAACGTAAAGTGTCCTTTTTAGTTTAGGCTGATTTCTCCACAGTATTCTAATTTCTTGAATTCCTATTTTCATGGGTTTTATGAGCTGGAAGCCCAAATTATGTAAAAAATAAACAAATAAATACTTGAAATCATTTAAATTGTGGGCCCAGAATCTATAATCTATGAAAGTTCTTTACTTTCATAAAAAACATTTTTAAATTAATAAATTTTTCCATGATATAATTTTTTGGAATGAGTCTGTATGTTTTTCATGAAGGCCCACCTTCATTGGATTTGAGATTGTACATAGGGTTATATTTCAATGAAATATTGTTCAACAAATGAAAAAATAAATCTTTACTTATAGCCACTGTATTTTACTCACATTCTCTAATTAGAAGCTGCTCAAAGTCTATAGTCACTGCAACCCATATGGGCTGATCATCATCATCAGGTCGGTAACCAAACACACTGAGATTCAGAGTCTTGGTACTTGGCTCCGATGTAAGGCCAGCAAAGAAGATGGGGTGATCAGTAAAATTAAATGTCTTCCAACACTGACCCTCGTCTGTGGAGAACCTGGACCAGAATCATTTGGCTTTTTGAGCAACTAATGTATTCAATAGACATTTCAGTGTATGCAGTATTTACACTAAAAACACTGAATAGTTAGGCAAGAATGTTATTATAAATAATTATAAACCTAGTCCAACTTTAAATGCGTTCAATTATTAAGATCCTTAACAGCATATAAACAAACTTGAATTATTATGATTTGTAACTTTCTTTGAACTTACTTTATAGCTTTAGCCTGTCGATCTCTGCGAATCTCCACAGCTACAATCAGGCTTCCTGAATCTAGTATGCTGTAGTGGTGAGGTCCATTCAGTGCACCTATCCAGCTGTACCCTCCATCTGAGGAAACGTACACATCTGGCTTTGATGCTGAAATGGAGTCTCCAACACTGCCTGTGAAAATTGAGACTGGAGGCTTTGGCACTGAGTCACAGAATGTTAATGACTAGTTAATGACTAGCTAATGCTGGCTTTCAGGTGTTACCATGAGCAATGATCAGGCCAACAGCAGACGGATCAGACAGTGGCAGCATGGGAGAAATGCCGCTGTAGTGGCTGTGCTCTCCATGAATGTGCAAGTTACACTGAAACATACAAATAAAGGTATCACCTTTGTCTTCTCTGAAATAGTCTTAGTAACAAATTTATGTACCCTTTTAAAGCTTCCTTTGCATTCCACATTTTTTGGCTTTTTTAGTGGCGACCATTTTCCACCATTGTTAAATGTGATGACTGTGCAAATTCGTCCATCTGTAACAAACAATGCACATTAGAATTCATGAGCTGGTTTGATTAATTGATAGATTTGTAGAATCAAAGTGATAAATGTATTAATTTGTAGGCTTTTGATAAAACTATAATCTATAACTTTGCTAAGACTACAGTGGTTAGACATAAATCACACTGAATGTGAAATCTTTTAAAAGTCAATTTAATAATCCAGTTTGCCTTAAAATATTTAAAATTCATTTCTATACCATATATAAAATAGAGAGCTGTTAAGTTTCGTATCTTAAATAAACAGTGTGTGAATGTGTGCCATACCCTCCTCAAAGACATTGGTAAGATATACTCCTCGCAAGGATGTCACATTTGTAAAGTCACTCTTCCTTTCACCACCAAACAGGTGGCGTTCAAGAGACTTGGAATACAGGATGCCACGGTCATCAGACGTATACACTGTCCCAAAATACGTCTCATCTACAAGCATGAGATCACACAGTTTAAAATGTTAATAGAGAAAAAAGGAGGAATATAGTGTGGGATAGCTCTAAAAATAATGTCTCTGTAAGTAAAAGCTTGTCCCTCTCAAGCTTCTCTTTTCATGTCTACATGAGATCAACCCTGATGGGTGAACCCTTTGTGTCAGCTGTTCAACAAGGCCGAAAAGTCACTGCCAGTGACTTTTTTTTAGGCAAAAAAGAACATCTGCCTCATCTAAGCCTTCTGGGATTAATGAAAAATAAAAAGTCTATATGATCTGACCCTAAAATAGTCTGCTGTTTTCTCAAATAGGTGTGATTTGTCAGCACTTTGAAGAACTTGGCAGGTAAGAGCTGAGCAACACTGACAAACTGAACAGATAAAAGCATTAGAACTCTGACAGTGTATGTAAAAACATCAAGTGGTTTAACATTAAACTAAGATGACATGAGGTGTTACATTAGGTTCTGTAGCATCCTTAAGCATCAGTAAGTCATTTCAGAGAAAGAATGTCTGGTAGGTCTGTACCTCCGGGGCTATCCACATGCATAAAGATCATATCTTCATCACCATCCAAAACTGAGTAGAACTGAAAACAGAGAGCAGGAACATGCAGGTGTGATAAAGACTGAATGACACAGCTCTGTGGATGTGTGTGTATGTGTGTTTGTGTGTGTGCCTGGCAGACTGTCAACATAGAGGTTATGGGAGAAAGTCTTTTTTCTGCTGAATCATCAAAAATATACTGAAACCACCATCCTTACAAATCTCCAACCGTCGGCGTAAGCATTCCTATGTGTTTGTGTGTATATGTGTGTGTGATAAACAGCATGCAGTATGATATGAGGAAGTAACCTCTGTTTTGTCCTGTTTTAAATTTCTGACCTTGAACCAGATATTTGTTTAATATAGTGTGTAAGTTCCTCTGTATTTCTTCCTCACCTGCTCTGAGGTGGCTGATGGGAGTAAGGCTTTGGTGAACTGATCTCCATGGTCCAAAGAGACATAAATAGCCCGAGGTGAGCCCTACACACAAACACATATCACAGTTAAAGCTGAAAATACTGCATATTATAAGTTATGTTTAAACAGTTAACTGTGTTTACTCTACCGGATTCTCCATGACAGAGGTGAACAGGAAACCCCCAATATAGCCAAAAGAGAAGATATTCTGAGCTATGGTAGTGAAGGTTCTGCCCAGGTCACGTGTGCGTCTCAGAAAAAGGCCTCCTCGCCTGTCTGCCTCCCCTACATTCATTTGAAATCCCAAAAGGCACAGAACAAGACAAAATGCATAGAAACAAATGTATCATGTTGTTTAATTTATATATCTTTAACCTCACTTTGATGAGATTTATAGGAACAACCATAAATGTGGAACTCTCACCTGTGCCTTCAGGACTATAACTGAAAAAAAGTGTGAAGCCAGATCCCCTGCAGGGAGAATGAAATATATGATATATCAAAAGTGTTGAGTTCCACAGACAAGCAGGACTAGGGAAAGGAGAAACTACCTCATACTCTCCCTGACCATTTCATTAGGAACCTCCTCATCTGCTCATTCATGCAATTATCCAATCAGTGTAAAACCATGCAGATACAGGTCAATGGCTTTAGCTCCTGGGATTTCCAATCTCTAGATGTTATGAAAAATCTTTCAGTGAGCAGCAGTTCTGTGGGTGATAAGAGAGGTGTGAAGGTCTGAAGAGAACAGTTAGACTGGTTCTAGCTCACCAGACGGCCAGAATAACTCAAATAACACTCTCTTTTTCCACAGATTCCTGTTTGATGTGAACATTAAGTGAAGCTCCTGTCCTGTATCTGCATGGGTTCATACATGCGTTCTTAATAAAGTGTCTGGTGAGTGTATGTATTTGTTTACATGACTATGGAATGTACTGCCAAAACCAGTCATTCATGGACAAAAAATAATCAAATAAACAAATATTTAAAAATGAATCAAGTAAAAGGTAGTAACTCATTTAACAAGATGGCAAGAGGGAAGACTATTTTGAAGCATTTCAAAATGAACTAGAGAGGTGCATTTCCTGAAGAAAATGCAAGTGTGATTGCAGCGAAGCAGTGACTTCTGGCGGATAACAATAGTGTGATTGCCTACTGCAATCAATATAAACAAAGAGAGTTCAGTCATGCGCCTGTTAGGATTCTGGCAGCAGTTTATAGTTTAGAGACAAGCCAATAAGAAACAATTAATGTTATCCAGTCTAAGAAACAGTAAAGCCATTTTCTCTCTATTGTTAGATATTACAGCAGTGGAGAATTTCAGGCCAACAAACGTTTGACATAGATTTAAAAAGATATTTCTTTAATCCTTTAATTTAAACCATTTTTATTTCTACCACACTTCAGCAAATAGAAGCACTCACTAAAAAGAAAACAACTTATTTTATAGTAAATTTCTTCCAGAAGCAAAATTTCCTGGCCTGGGGTCAGGCCAGCTAATAATGCCAGCGCTTATTCCACTGGACTCATTTCATTTACTGAAAGCTTCATGCTTCATACAATTTAAGAGAATATAAAAAGAAAAACAGGATAGAAAAACAATCATGTCTCTCACAATATATATTATGAAAGCAGTGATCTCACCATGTAAAAGAGTAAACTCCATCATGGATTTTAGACCAGCTGCTCCCAAAGTTCTCTGAGAGCCATAAAGATCCCTGTAAAAATGTTACAAGAAACAGAGTGGTGTCTGTGGTAGCTCAGTGGATAAGACATTGGACTTTGGTTGTCAGAAGGTTGTGAGTTCAAATCCCAGCACCATCGAGCTGTTGGGCCCTGAGCAAGGCTCTTAACCTTCAACTTTTCAATTGTATACAGTAAATGAGATAAATGTAAGTCACTCTGGATAAGGAGTCTGCCAAATGGTGTAAATGTCTCTGCAAAGATTAAAATCTGGGTTCTGCCTTATGCCCAGCTAGTATACACAGCACAATCCACCAGAACACTTCAAAGTGTCTTAAATTGAAGTCTGGATTTGAACTGGGGTGATGAAAAATCAATTGTTCAACTGGGTTGAGATCTGATGAGTTTGAAGGCCACTGCTTATTATTTAAATCATTTTTATTTTTATCAGACCATTCAGTGAGGCCTCATACCCTGCGGATTTGGGTGGAGTCATCCTGGAAAAGACCACACCCATAAGGATAGAAATATTTCATTATAGGATAAAAGTGATCAGTCCGAAAAATGTGGTATTGAGTTGCAGTGACGTTCATTCTAGGAGACAAGTGGAGGCACACCAGTGGCAGAATAAATACATAAGAAAGAAAGAAACAACCCCCACAGCATAACAGAGAGTTATGTGGGGTTTTCCTTTAATTTGTCCCCATCTGTACATTGTACTGGCATAGTCAAAGGTTAAGAATGAAAATTTTGAGTCATTCTACACATCAGCTCTACACACCTATTAATTAAATATGCTTCCAGACATTAAGTTTCAAACTAAACTTCACCTGAACTAACAATATATAAAATACTGTTATATCACATTAATGGGACATGCTCCACAAACTGTTCCCAGAATACTGTCCAAAGGTACAAAAGCTAAAACTGAAAGATCATAAAATCTATGAGACCCGGTAGAAGGACAACGTTAAATTTCATATAACAAGATGCAAGTATGGAGTAAGTATTGAATTAGTTCATCAAAACAAGGTAGAAATACCTTTTATCACAGGGAATGTTGAACCACTTTGACTTAGCCAGAGATTATATTTTGCTTACCTCTGTGCTGATGACCAGCAGGCAGCCTGGGTTATGGTAATGGAAAGAAATGGGCTGAGCTGGGTGGAATGGCAGCTGTACTGATCTGAACGTCTTTCCCGAGTCTCTGGAGGTAAATATAACTCCTCCTGGGACGTTGGTAGCAGGTAACTCTGCTGTCAGTATCACCTAAAAATATGACAATGGCTGTGACAAAGTTCCAATGCAATGTACAGGTTTAGTAAATTAATATAGATTAAACCTATTACACACAGATTATAAGAGAACACAAGTAATATATCTATTACAGTAGTATAATATTGAAATGTGCTACCATTTAAAAATAATCAAACAACACAGTGAAGTTATTATTATTGTGGTGTCACTAGAAAAGCAAATGCGGAGGCGAAATTACAAGACAGCACTGGTAAAAGTGATTTTCCTGGCCAGATTGGAAGGCAGTGTTACATTAATTATAAGAAAATCTCTGTTGTCTCTCATAAATCTGTAAGGTAGTTTGGAATGAACAGAATGATTAGAGATGTAAGTTAACTTAACGATTTTATGGTTTTAATCAACAATCATATTTATGCGTGTAGATTAACAGAAATTGTTGTGAATGAAACCCAAGAATTTATTAAATAAAGAGCATTACAGCATTACAGTGAACTATTTTCTCTAATTCAACATGATGCTTACTTCTCCACCTTTCAGTGGACCTCATTTATCAAGCTGGAAATGAGCAGATTTATTCTGAAGTTGTTTGTATGCACATTTACAAATTAAAATAAAAATTTTAAATTAGAAATTTCATGACAATCCTTTTAATTCAGAAATATATTCATATCCAATGAAGGCTCCTGAGTTAGTGTAAATGTACAGCAGACTCACTAATGTGAACCTTATGTTCAAATCAGATGAATAACTGCAATTTTATACACAAGTGCAAATTGCAGCAACACACAAATTTCAATCTGATGTAATTTATGAAAGTAATAACCTTATAAATGAAGACAATGATTTGACAAAGTATTTGACAAAGTATTTTTTACGATGTGGCATTACACTTACACTTTAGAGATTATACCATGATTGATAAATCACTGATCTTTTGTATCATATGTATTTATGTTTCTGTAACATGCTGTATACTCCCTAGTGTGCTACCTTAATCAGACCCCTACCGTGTATACGTTTCCTTAGTGTGTTTGTGTGATTTGGCGTGAAATACTTCTCCCACAATTGGTGAGACAATTAAAACAGTTAATCATAGCACTTTCCAATGTGATTTGCTTTGTGATCACTTGGGTACAGTTTTCTGGTCAAACCTTTTTTCTTTTGACCTCACTAAATTAAAAAATTTCTGTTATTTAGATTTTGGCCTTCATGTGCTGTTACACTAATTTATTTTACACTGGTATAGACATGTTAAAATAACTTCAACTTTGCTATTTCTTCCTATGGGTGTCACTAAATGTAAATTAAATGTGGCATCCATATATTTTTCACTTTTGTAAATCTAACAGATCTGAAAATCTTATTTAGTTGTCCTATGAAAACATTTAAGACAACGTTACTAGAGTATCTGATAAATGAGGCCCAATGATTGTGTTTTAGTTTCTGGATTCTTTTTAATGAATGTTATAAACTCAGTGGTTTACAGTTGCACACCTGCTGTGAATTCCCTGGGCCTACAGATATCCCAAAGTCCTTTCTTATGAAGGAACTGTTGATGGTATATGAGATGTCATGAAAGGATTTTCCATAATCTTCACTATCAGAAAACATAGAAAAACTAGGTTATAAAATGTTTGGTAAGTATGTAACTGAGAGATTAATAGAATGGATAACACCAGAGAATTTAACATCACCTGCTTTTCACTGACCTCCTGTAAAGTCTAACGGAGCCACGTTCATAAAAGGATTCCAGTGGAGCACTTATTGTGGACAAAACCAGAATAACCTGAGAGAAAACAGAATTATACAGGGGTTAGACAATGAAACTGAAACACCCGTCATTTTAGACCACAATAATTTATTAGTATGGTGTAGGGCCT
>JAOTRJ010000016.1:1842586-1853242 GCA_028564905.1 Leptodoras praelongus
TGTGTGTGTTTGTGTGTGTGTGTGTGTGTGTGTGTGTGTGTGTGTGTGTGTGTGTGTGTGTGTGTGTGTGTGTGAGACCCAAAAATGCCATGACTTGGGTGAACACGGTCCTGTGTAGAGCTCTTCTGGACATTTCATAATGCATAAATGGGCTTAAATGCCTTTAGTATTTAATGTGCTACAAGTTAAACGGGTTGCAGAGCCAGTACTCATCACCCTGCATGTCTAGTTTATGTCATTTTATTTCAGTTGTTCATTAAACATCGTTATTCATCAACATGCTTTACAGAGATTTACAATCTTGACTTCAGTTTTGCAGCATTCCTGATTCCCTTAATAAGTGGTTATTAAAAAAAAAGACTAATTCTAGGAGCTACGGCTGACTTATAACCAGGTTCTGGTATTTTTTTTTTCTGTTTGTCTGGGCATGCTCCTTCTTTTCCAGTTCAGATCCATCAATCTCAAAATAAAGATGGCGTATTGCACTAAAGCCTAGTTTAAAAATAATGGATCTGAATGGAAGAATTAAAAAAAAATTTTTTGTTAATATGCTTCATCAAAATCTCTGCCTAACATTTTAAGCATCTGAATAAAGGAACCTTTGTGAGAGTAGATTTTAAGGATATTTCTTTTTCCTCTGCCTCTTCCAGCACCCACCTCTTTCCTGCTGTTTAGCCAGAAGTCCGCTATTAATCGCATGGTAATGGATGAGCAGCAGAGCCCTGACATCATCCTGCCCATTCACAGCCTGCGTAACGTCCGAGCCATCGACTACGACCCGCTCGACAAGCAGCTCTACTGGATCGACTCGAAGCAGAACGTCATCCGTCGTGCCCAAGAGGATGGCAATCAGGTAATAGGCTTGTTTTTGTTCAAAAACATCCTGTGTTTTATGTACGACCTCAAGTCTCATGATGACTTTTTAATCCTGACTCCTCAGAGCATGACCGTGGTGTCCAACTCGGTGGGGGGCCACAATCTGGGCTTGCAACCTTTTGACCTGAGCATCGACATCTACAGCCGCTTCATCTACTGGACCAGCGAGGTGACCAACGTAATTAACGTGACGCGCCTGGACGGCTCGCGCGTCGGTGTGGTGCTCCGCGGAGAGCACGACAAACCCCGTGCCATCGTCGTAAACCCCGAGAGAGGGTGAGTGAATGACTGCTTTCTCACACTGGCACAGAGAACAAAGAAGGAGCACAAACTTGCTCTTTTATCAACTGAACGCTCAACCGCTTTGGGTAATAGGTCATGAATCTCTCATGAAGTGTCGCTTCTGCTATTAAGCTGTGCCTTGAACTGCTCTTGAACTCGGCTCACAGGGCTTTTTTTCTGAAGATGGAACGTGTTTTTAAGGTCATGTTGAGGTTCGGTGTCGCAATAAAAGCTGCTACGGCTCTGAAAGAGGAAACATTTACAGGAAAAACATCCTGTTGCTGGAATTGTCTTTTAGAATGCCGTATTGTTAAGTAAAGTAGCAGCATAATCCAGATTATTATTTTTTTATTATTATATAGGATTAATGGTTTGGTAACCGGTTTAAACATTGCACTTACACATACAAGATTAGGCAGCATGGAATCAAAAGGTGCCTGATGTTGAAATGATTCACTGTCACCTACAGGTACATGTACTTCACCAACCTGCAGGAGCGCTCTCCTAAGATCGAGCGGGCAGCTCTGGACGGCACTGAGCGAGAGGTGCTGTTCTTCAGCGGCCTCAGCAAACCGTTCGCCCTGGCTATCGACAACGAGCTGGGCAAACTCTTCTGGGCTGACATGGACCTGCGGCGCATCGAGAGCAGTGATCTGTCTGGTGAGATTAATAATCAGTGCATAAACTCCTGCCCCTGGAGGACACTGTAAATGTTTTTCTTTTGTTAATGATCAGTAGAGTAGTATGCTTCAGGATGGTGATTCAGTTATCTACTATACAGTCTTTATAAATCAGCAGTTCCTTCTGCTGTGTATTTATGATCTTATGGTCACTTTTGATCCGATTTCGTCGATTAGAACGTTGCTGAATCTGACAGAAGCACTATGAAGCCAAAGAATACAACTAAATACAAATCTCATTTCCTAATTAAATCCTTAGATGCGCTGATTAATTCATAAAACACATCTAGAAATAACCGTTTGTGCTTTGATTTGTCCAGTGATTTAACAAAGATGTCCAAATGTATTCTGCCAAACCCAAAGTCCAAACCCCATACACCATTTCCTACTTAAGCACCATTACTGAGAATTATAATAAGATTAAAATAATTATTATTAACAATAATATTAACAATATAAAATAAATAAAGAAATAAAACACACCCGGTTTTTATTGTTACAGGAAAAAATAATGAACAACATATTTTCTATAGCAGCATGACCTTAAAGCAATTTGACAAAAAAAAAAAAAATACCAATTTAATAAAAGTAAATTATTATAGAGTTGAGAATGAAACAGCTCTGTGGTATAAAGTTTCTTAAAAATGATTTGTATTATAAAAATAAATAGTAGACACTCTTGTACTATTAAACAGAGTAAGTTAAGAATTTTGTTTAATATCCGTCATAATTAAATAACAAATATCTGTGATGATGAAGGATTCATTTACACAAACATCCAGCTGTTATAGTAAAAAAAAAAAAGATTATACTGAGAATGTACGTGTAAAGTGGACGTGTGAAAGGATGTAGAGGTTTTGGTGGTATATTGTATATTGCTTGTGTAAACAATCAGTCAAAAGTCAAATGTTCTGCTGGAAAATCATAAATCAAATGGTTAAGGTGTTGGGTTACTGAATAGAAGGTTGGGGGTTCAAGCCCCAGCACCACCAAGCTGCCCCTGTTGGGCCCTTGAGCAAGGCCCTTAACCCTCAACTGCTCAGGTGTATAAATGACATAAATGTAAGTCACTCTGGATAAGGGTGTCTGCCAAATGCCATAGATGTAAATCAGCACTGGCAGCACTAGGCAGACTTTAGATGATGTTACTGTTATAATGAATACAGCATGGTCATGTACATCCTAAACCAGATCAGAATCCCTGTTCACACCTGCTGTTAACGTGTCCTGGGTGATCTGATTGTAAGTGGACAGCACTAAGTATAGGTCTGAACAGGATCTGGTGTGTCTCCGATCACACAAAGGGCGTGGGTCAGTAGACTGGGACGTTTTAGTGTGAGCGCAAAAGTGTCTCAGTGCATCCCAGATATCAACCAGTGGGCTGTCATTGCCCTATGGAATCTACATAAACATAATGAAACCATTAGGAATTCAATTCATCTCCATTCAGACTGAGGACTCATCTCGTCTCCTGTTTATTTATATGTGATGTATGGCGTAAACTGCTATACGTTTCGGATGGAAACATCATATGATCATATTTCAGTAAAGCGTTCAAGATCTTGAGTGTGAACGCGGTCGAAGCTCAGATTTACACAGCAGTTTGCACTTTTCTGGTTCACATTTTTTTTATTGTTTAAAAATCCATACATCTATCTGATCATGTGTGACAGCAGGTGATGTGTAGCCTGTAATTTAAATATATATTTTTACTTTTCTGTTGTTCGGCTGATCAGCATAGCAACTTAACTGTACTAGTTTTTAATCACTAACATCAGATCTCTAGATTAGCACAGGCGCAAGTCAAAGCTCTAATGAAGAAACAAGTAGTGCTCTGTTGAGTCCGTTTTTACTGCACCGTATATATGTGTGTTTTCACTCATTTTGTGCTGGAAAGCTTTTTGTGAGGTCTGGCCCTGATTCAGACACATTTTACCCATTATTCTCATCACGCAAAAATGATTTCCCCTCTGCTGTCCCACATTAGATTGTTACGCAAATGCTCTCCAGTGCCAAAACACTATAAATCACTTTTCCCAGTCCAAATATATCCCGTTTCCCTGGCGGTTAATCATTTTTCTTGTGCCTTTCTGTTTCCCCACACATGCTAGACTAAAGAATTGGTGTAATTTCCCTCGAGTCCTTGCCGATTTCCATTCCCTTGTTCTTTTTTCCCCCCTGCAGGCGCCAATCGGATCGTCATCGAGGACTCTAACATACTGCAGCCGGTGGGTTTGACTGTCTTTGGGAATCACCTGTACTGGATCGACCGGCAGCAGCAGATGATCGAGCGCATCGACAAGACGACGCGTGAGGGCCGGACGAAAATCCAAGCTCGGATTACGGCGCTGACAGACATCCATGCGGTCCACGAGCTTAACATGGAGGAGTACAGTAAGTCACAATCCTCACTTGCTAAGAAATGGGGAAGAATGAGTCATTCGACGAACACTGTGAACGTGTCTTATTGATAAACAAGATGGCGGCGGAGATTGTATCGATGCATGCATGCTGTAAGAGCAACAGACCAAACGTAGACTTAAAAAAAAAAAAAAGAAAATTAACGCTGAGCCTCTGATGATTAGAGTACCACGGTGCGAACCTTGCAGCCGTTTTGGGAAAGTTTAGGATTTACAGTTTGGGCTGTGTGTCCGGCGAAGCGCCTGCTGCTTTTTTAGACATGAAAATATATGCTGTCTGATCTCCACAGGGTTCAGGCATCCATTTCCAACAGAATAATGTTCATGTGTGAAGTCCAACATTGTCTGGGACGACTAGAAATAATCTGTCGCAGATCGCAAGATTTACATCTCTCTTATTGCAGATAAACACCCCTGTACCCTGGACAACGGCGGATGCTCCCACATCTGTATAGTGAAAGGAGACGGGACGACGCGCTGCTCCTGCCCTGTTCACCTGGTCCTTCTGCTGGACGAACTTTCCTGTGGAGGTAATGTTTCATCAGAAAGCGTGAAAGCCTGCCTAATATAACCTAACGTATAGATAACCTTTAGATAGAGTCTCGTAGTAGGCTGTTCACGATGACACGTATATCCTTTTGGTGCCTTCCAGAGCCGCCCACGTGTTCTCCAGAGCAGTTCTCATGCACCTCCGGAGAGGTGGACTGCATCCCACAGGCGTGGCGCTGCGACGGATACGTCGAGTGCAAAGACGAAAGCGACGAACACGACTGCCCCGTGTGCTCGGAAGACGAGTTTCAGTGCGACAGCAAGCAGTGCGTGGATCTCTCGATGCGCTGTAACGGCGAGATCAACTGCCAGGACCGCTCGGACGAGAACAAGTGCGACGGTACGGCTCGTGTTTCTTCATCGTATCCTGAGTTAATGCTTGACCTGCCGAGTCAGTTTATTTGTTTCAGCTGTAAATGTAATACATTCCCATATATTCTCAGTGCGGTCGTAACGCCAGACGCTTTAGGAGTCTTTTTATGAGTGTCTTTTTACTCGTCTGTTTATTTACTCAACGGTTTGTACACTGAAAGCGATCTCAGACGGTTAGAAAGTCTGCAATGTGTTAAATCTGGCTCGACTTCCTGCCTGAATGTAGTTTGCGTGAGAACGCTTTACTGCTTCTTGTACCAACAGCCATGTGTTTCCACTCTCCTGCAGTTCATTGCCCTGCGGATCAGTTCACCTGTAACAACGGTCAGTGCATCGGTAAACACAAGAAGTGCGACCATAACATGGACTGCACGGACAACTCTGACGAAATCGGCTGCTGTAAGCTCACGTCCGATATCATCACGTCAGTTATAGTTATATGCTGCCGTGGTACAGTATTTAATGTGCTGATGTTTTACACCCAGACCCCACGGAGGAGCCGGCCCCTCAGCCAACCAACACGATCGGCTCCATCGTGGGCGTGGTGATGACGCTGTTCGTCGTGGGCGCCGTGTACTTCGTGTGTCAGCGCGTGCTGTGCCCGCAAATGAAAGACGACGGCGAGACCATGACCAACGATTTTGTCGTGCATGGGCCGTCGTCTGTTCCGCTGGGCTACGTGCCGCATCCGAGCTCCCTGTCCGGCTCGCTTCCAGGTGAGACTGATACACTGCTTCAGTGCACGTGAATGATGTGTGATGAGTGTGTCCACTTTCCCTAACGTTTCCTCCACGGTTTTGCAGGCATGTCTCGTGGGAAGTCTGTGATTGGCTCGTTGAGCATCATGGGCGGAAGCAGTGGACCGCCGTACGACCGCGCTCACGTAACAGGGGCTTCATCAAGCAGCTCGTCCAGCACTAAGGGCACTTACTTTCCTCCTGTAAGAAGAACAAATCATCAGCTCCATGCACACTTCATTCATTTACTGTAAAAACACTTTCACAGACCAGCACTCTTTTTAATGCTCCACGCCGTTACCATACAGAACAATGCATAAGTGTGCATAAGTATCCAGGTTTACCTCACTCTCAGGAAAAATATCCCCTCTGTCTGTGACTCAGACTCACCACCGCTCCTTTCAGTCGTTATGAAGACCTTTGGGTCTGTTATGTGGAAAGTGGCTGTGTAATGTGTGTGTGTGAACATATTCGCAGCCCAGTAAATGATAATTACCTTTTTAAGATTAAGTTGCCACGGTTTAATGTTTCTTTTCTTCATTTTTTTCCTTCCTCCACCCAGATCCTGAACCCCCCTCCTTCTCCAGCTACAGTGCGCTCTCAGTACACAATGGAGTTTGGCTACTCATCCAACAGTCCCTCCACACATCGTTCATACAGGTAGTGAACACACGGTTGATTTTTCTGCTTAAGAATAATGTGAATATAACGGGTTCTGGTATAACAGGTGTAGCCGTTATAGTCTTAAGATGGTTGGGTAACCCGATCCCTGTCTGTGTGCTCCGTTTTTATAGCTACAGACCATACAGCTACCGGCACTTCGCACCTCCAACGACGCCATGCAGCACAGACGTATGCGACAGCGACTACACGCCAGGCCGCAGAGCGCAGCCCGTGTCCTCCATCTTCATGGCCAAGGGCTACGCAAGTGACGCCAACTACGACTCGGAGCCGTTCCCGCCACCTCCCACGCCGCGCAGCCAGTACCTGTCGGCTGAGGAGAACTGCGAAAGCTGCCCGCCCTCGCCGTACACCGAGCGCAGCTACTCGCAGCACCTTTACCCTCCGCCTCCCTCACCCTGCACCGACTCGTCCTGAGCCTCACCCGTCACGTCCATAACCCCGCCCCCGTCCATAAACCCCGCCCACCCCGCCATCTCAACCGGTGTAAATAGCATTTGTGCATAGACTTTTTTTAAAAATAAGAAACATTGACTGATCTGTACGTTGTTCTGTAAAGAACAAGAACTGTTCAGGAGGGCGAGAAAAGACACTTTGGCGTGCAGAGGTGGCGGAAACTTGTAAAAAAAAAATAAGAAAGAAAAGAAAAGCATATTTATATATTTTCTATACAATGTTTATAGGTTATGCCATAGAGCTTTGTATTGCTAAAAAAAATTTGTACATTTTTTAAAAGAAGAAAGTTTTATTAAATTCACACAGACATCATGTTGCCTTAATCCAAGAGTGCATAATCGAGCTACCTGTTATGAGGCTGAAGCACTCGTGGGAAACGTGGGGAGAGGACTGCTGGTGGTTCGATTTCTGATGCCAAAAACAAACAAGGAGATGGACGGAGAAGGAGAATGGAGCCTCCCTGTGGCTCGCACTGGCATTATACCGGTCAGCTCTGTTCAGTGGGGCCATTTTGTCTGAAGCTCAACTACTAGATCTTCTGATCATCCAGTCCACCTGGAGCTCTCCTACCTGCTTCTGGTGACTTTTTCCACATCGTTCTTGCGTTGTATTTTACATAAAGCATAGTACAGCACAGATATACCGGGAAACTGGAAAACGGAGATGTAGCAATAAGATGGTCAGATAGATGTGTGGTGCTGCCGGTTTAGTCGTCACCACTTCCGCGTGGCTCTGAAAGCGAGCTCCGGGACAGATGAGGAAAACGCCACTCTACCGTCTTGAGCAAATAACCAAAATCTTTACTTTTGCCTCAAATTGTTTTTGTTTGTTTGTTTGTTTTTTTTTCCCCCTCCCATCATGCCTGACTGCAGTCGAGTGCAGACGAGTTCCTAGCCGAAGGTCACGACTCGGAGCACGTCTCTCATTTACTCTGCCCTTCCTCACTGCCGTCTCCTCACCAGCCAGCAGCACTGTTTATTCCTTATGGGAATTATTCATCTTCATTACAGACTTTCAGTTACAATCAAGGACAAGATTATCGTGCCTGAGCAGTTTTTACTAAAAAAGCTCTTTTAAATCATTTTACATCTCTCTCTCTCTCTCTCTCTCTCTCTCTCTCTCTCTCTCATGCACTCTCTCACTCTCTCTTTGTCTGTCTCTGTTTGTCTTTCCCTCTCTCTCACTCTCTCTTTCTGTCTTTCTCTCTCATGCACTCTCTCCCTTTCCCTCTCTCTCACTCTCTCCCTTTCCCTCTCTCTCACTCTCTCCCTTTCCCTCTCTCTCACTCTCTTTCTCTCTCATGCACTCTCTCCCTTTCCCTCTCTCTCACTCTCTCCCTTTCCCTCTCTCTCACTCTCTGTTTCTCTGTCTGTGCCCCTCTCTCTTTCTCACGCACACACACTCGCTTCCCTCTTCCCATCTCTCTCTCTCTCTCTCTCTCTCGCTCCCTTTCCCTCTCTCACTCTGTCTCTCTCTCTCTGTCTGTTTCTGCCTCTCTGTCTCTCACTCGCTCCCTTTCCCTCTCTTCGCTCTCTTTCCCTCTGTCTCTCTCTCTCTCTCTCTTTCACTCTCTCTGACTGTCACTCTCTCTGTCTCTCTCTCTTTTTTTAGACTACCAGTGCCCATAAAATGTCAATATTTTTGTACCACATATTGTATAGATGCCATATTTATAAGCTATAAAAGGAAGAAGACTTGTAAATCTCTCTGTGATATCCTTGCAGTGCTTTGCCAGTATGCTTTCAGTATATGCTTTGTTCTATTTTTCTATACAAACGTACGACCGCGAACGTACAGCGACAATCCACGACAAACGCCAGAAGCCGAAGAACACCCATCCACCACGCAAGCGTCTGCCCCCTTTAGCGCAAACACCTGTAAAGAGCCGGATTCACGGACGCTCTGGCACCGTTTTCACACCCCTGGAGTGTGTTGTAAGCATGCAGTCCTGGCTTTTCAGTCCTGGAGTATTTGTGAAATGTTTTTTCTTCTTGCTTTTCGAGGACAGTTGATGGAAGTGTTGACGGCTCAGCTCTGATGCTCTTAATACATAAACGCCTGCGTGTCTTTTTAAACCATCTTGAGTTCGTGGCCGAGTCGGGACTTTTTAAGCGTTGTTATTTGGCCCGCGTCGTTTTTCCGTCACTCTTTATGTGCCATCCTGATAAATTGTCAAATAAGGGACATGACACCAGCACAATGTTACTGTTCACCACCTGTTCTGGAGAGACTGCGCAGCATTGAGGTGGTCTTTGGTTTGTTAGTTGTCTCCCCCCCCCGATTGTTTTATTATTTTTTTAACTGTCACGCTGCTGCCTTGTTCCTGTGCCCAAAATCCACTGCATCCTTCACTGTGATGAATCTGATACGTTCTCCTGCGGTACAATCAGATGCATATCCGTTTACATTCTTTACAAATTCGTCCACTTCAGCCCTGACGGTCTCTCCTTACTCGCAAGGGCTCTTTGGGTAATTTCCCATCCCAGCGTATTCGCCGTTCGATCTGATTACCGTGTAGCCGAACCAGCATTTGTCGTCGGGCAATATTCTCAGTCTCCTACTGCACTTTAGGGTACCTCGGCTTAGTTACCGGTACGACAACGCGCAAGTCGGAAACCTGCGTGAACGTGTGACAAAGTTCTCAAAGCATCGACGTCTTATTAGGTGCCAGATTAGATATCATGTTATGTCATGTCATATCGGATATCGTTTTGTTTTTATCTTTAATCCAACATTAAGGGTTTGAAACTCGTCCCGTTACAATCAGGCTCACATTCGTTCAAAGATTCTGTGATGTCTGAAAATACATCAGATGCGACGTTGAATTTCAGACTCTCAATAGTAGAGCGGGGAGGCGTTTCTAAAAGTCTGGTCAGAGCGCCGGCTCGTACACCTCGTGCTGCCGCGGAGAGGGGAAACATTAAGCACTTTGGCTCCTGCATGTAGGATCATAGCAGAGAGTTGAGATGGAGAGTGAAGGACGGTGGGGCCTGTTCATGTTAGACTTTTCTTGTCATCATCGTTTTTTTTTTTGTTTGTTTGTTTGTTTTTGTTTATATGGTTTTTTTTTTAATACCACGGTGCTTTGCAAGGATATATTCCAAGGTGACCAACATTTGGTTAGTAATAAGTCATGTATTTCGTTATTCCACTAACTCAACTATTTTGTACATTGATCGCTTTACATGTAAACATTGTATAAAATGGACATGTACAGCCCATTCAGTAACTACTATAAGCTGTTGTAACAAATGAAATGTTTTTGAATTTTTTTTTTTTTTTTAATAAAAATGAGTGAAGTTTTAAGGTGGATATCTGTATCAAAGTGTTGTGTGTGTGTGTGTGTGTGTGTGTGTGTGTGTGAGGTTAGATACTGAGTGAACGACTGACCTGCTGTTTACTTTGACAGACGAGTTTGCACGTCGATGAGCCTTTCAGTTTCCTTCATATCCCCAAATATACATATATACAGGGGTTAGACAATGAAACTGAAACACCTCTCATTTTAGTGTGGGAGGTTTCATGTCTAAACTGGACCAGCCTGGTGGCCAATCTTCATTAATTGCACATTGCACCAGTAAGAGCAGAGTGTGAAGGTTCAAT
>JAOTRJ010000016.1:2327962-2338244 GCA_028564905.1 Leptodoras praelongus
TTCCCAGGTCGCCCCACCCGGGGATCGAACCCGGGTCCTTCTTGCTGTGAGGCGACAGCGCTATCCACTGCACCACCATGCCGCCCACTCTGAGGTGTTTATAAACTAAAGCAGCACTGCTGTGTCTGATCCAGTCACACCAGTACAACACACACTAACACACCAAGTGTCCTGTGGGGGTGCTGACCATTAGAGAACACAGTGTGATGGACTACAGTGTGTAAATGTATCTATACGGTAAGTGGAACTGAGAAAATGGATAATATGGAAAAATAGAGTATAGAGAAAAGGAGGCGCTCATAATATTATGACGTGTTACTACATTACCCATAGTGCACCTCAGAGCACTTCCGGTTTCTCCACCAATCAGAGAGCTCGCCGTGAGCCTCTGGAATGTCGGTCGACGCGCTTCAACTACAGGGAAGAAAAAAACACAGGAGCAAAAGTTTTCCACACGAGGATGGACGGAGAGAAGTGCTCGGAGTGAGCTGCTCGGACCCGCTGCCAGAGAAAAGTAGTTTGGAGGAGGACGAGGGACGAGTTTGTTTTTGAATTGGGAAGTTCTGTGGAGTAAACAGGAGTTTTTTGGGGAAGATGTCGGCTCCGGGGCAGGCGCGCGGCGCTGTGAGGTGTGTGGCCCTGCTGCTGCTTTTCACCGCGACGCAGCCGCACCGCGGGAGTACGGAGAGCCTGGAGCCGTGTCCGGGCCCCTGTGTGTGCACTGGCACTGCTCTGGACTGCAGCCGCCTCACTAAAGCCTCCAGACTTCTCACAATCCCTGCCTGGATCACACAAGTGTAAGTCAAGCCTGGTGCTGGTGTAAAGCAAGGCGCGCGCACTCGCGTTCACGCGTTACATTTCACTGTGCAACAAGGTCGCCTTGTGGAGCTCTCTGTAACATGGTCATATAGTGTGTGTGTGTGTGTGTGTGTGTGTGTGTGTGTCTGTTTTATACGAACGCATTTTTAAAAGGCAAGATTTTTTTGGGTTTGGGGTAAGCGCGCGCACACACACACACACACACACTCCGGTTATTCAATCACAGCAGGACGACAGGTCCAAACAAAATATTTTTAAAAAATCTAAAAAATATTGCACTTCATTTGCACGTTTTCTTTCTAACAAACCATCAAAGCATTCATTTTATTTTTTATTTATTTTAATTATTTTTTTGTCCATATCCAATAATTCCAGGCTCTTTATTAACTCTTCTAACTCTTCCAGGGTGCCTCCACCCTATAGGGGTCTTGGATAGTCAGTTCTGCTCTCTCACTCACACACACACACACACACTCCGGTTATTCAATCACAGCAGGACGACAGGTCCAAACAAAATATTTTTAAAAAATCTAAAAAATATTGCACTTCATTTGCACGTTTTCTTTCTAACAAACCATCAAAGCATTCATTTTATTTTTTATTTATTTTAATTATTTTTTTGTCCATATCCAATAATTCCAGGCTCTTTAACTCTTCTAACTCTTCCAGGGTGCCTCCACCCTATAGGGGTCTTGGATAGTCAGTTCTGCTCACACACACACACACACTCCAGTTATTCTATCACAGCAGGACAACAGGTCCAAACAAAATATTTTTAAAAAATATTGCACTTCATTTGCATGTTTTTTTTCTAACAAACCATCAAAGCATTCATTTTATTTTTATTCGTTTTAATTAATTTTTTTGCATGTCCATATCCAATAATTCCAGGCTCTTTATTAACTCTTCCAGGGTGCCTCCACCCTATAGGGGTCTTGGATAGTCAGTTCTGCTCTCACACACACACACACACACACACTGGTTATTCAATCACAGCAGGACGACAGGTCCAAACAAAATATTTTTAAAAAATCTAAAAAATATTGCACTTCATTTGCACGTTTTTTTTCCTAACAAACCATCAGAGCATTCATTTTATTTTAATTAAATGTAATGGTTTTTTTTGCATGTCCATATCGAATAATTCCAGGCTCTTCATTAACTCTTCTAACTCTTTCAGGATGCTTCCACCCTATAGGGGTCTTTGATAGTCAGTTCTCCTCACACACACACACACACAGACACACACACACTCTCTCTCACTCTTCCTGCAGTGACTATGTAAATCATCTTTATTTAGAAATCCTTTAACTCATTAACTACAGCCTGTGCTGAAAACTTCAGTCTTTTCAGTCTTCACTGTATTATATATGATACAAAAAGGAAATTCTCCAAGTCTGTGTGTTTATTACAGTATCGGGCAGGTATGAGCTTTACTCACTGAGTAACAGTTGAGCAGGTTTGTGAGCTCCAGTCATTTAGACACTACCTGTTTGCATGTTCTCACTCCCGGGTCTTACCAAGAGGCGTAAAGGACCGTGTGATATCTGGATCTGCTTCAGCTTGAAGTGTTGTCCACCTGAAACGACTCTGTGTGTGTGTTGGTGAAAAGCGTGCATGTTGATCAAGTTAAACTGATAAAACTCTGCTTTATTTTAGTGCTGGTGGTGGTGGTGGTGTTTCCACCCAGGGCAATTTTTCTGCAGTCTTTTTCAGGTGAAATCTGTAAACTTGGACAAAGTTTCTGAAGTTTCTGGGCTGAAGATTAAATATTTGTAAAAAAAAAACAAAAACGCAGGTTCTCAGTGAAACATTCGCAAAGCTGCTTCTATTTAAGTCCTGCCACAGCTGCTCGTGTCGGCGTCCCCGAGTAGTTTTCTTAAGACAAGTTGGCTTTCCAAAACTTTTTGGTTTTGGGTCTGAGATTGTGAACGTTAAATACTGTGTGTGTGTGTGAGAGAGAGTGAATGAAGAAATGAAGAAGTTCAATATGCTTTTTTATTTTTTATGATCTACTGAAATCTGGCAGGTCGGCTTTGCTTTGTCGTCTCCTGAACGCCTGCTGGTTTTCCTTCTTGTGCATTGCTGTATTCCAGCAGGCTCTGTTCTTTCACAGTTCTTTCTTTTGCTGCTCCACTGTTTGGCAAGGCCGTATAAAAGAAGTGTGGAAAGTTTCTCCCACCACAGACAGGCACCTCCTTCTGCTCTTCTGCCAAAAACAACAAGTCGTAGCTGTAGGGCGAACGCAGTCCTTTGTGCCGCACCACGCTAATTTCTGAACGCCTCTCCGGCACCTCGTAAGCCCCCCCCCCAACCTCCTCGGCCCTTTGTTTTTCCCGCAGCCTCATTATTTCTGCCGAATTAGCGGCTAAATCCGAGTAGTGAAGCTGTTAAGGAGCTGCGATGTGGATGTGATTGTGTAACTCACAGGGAGGGAGGGAGGGAGGGAGAGAGGGATAGAGGGAGGGGGGAAATGAGGCCTCAAGCCCCTAGAAGAAAAAAACGTTCTGTCCCAACTCAACAGTGGTGCATGTTTATAGTGTTTGTAAGTTGAATGTTGTTATTATTATTATATGTAGGTCAGAAATCTAGACTGAGTTACAGAGAAACGGTAAAGCCTCGAAACATGAACGAGTTACCCTCAACGTCGTGTTTAGGTTAGTTAGTTAGTTAGTCAGTCAGTTAGTTATTTGCATCTCCATGTTTCACATGCCTGGCAGTTGGACACTTATTACTCCAGTTTAAACGCAAACGCCTTTAGTGATGCACAGATCTGATAGTGAGGACCAGCATCAGGGCTGCTAGATGCTGATCCGATCCCCTGCTTCATATGATACACACACACACACACACACACACACACACACACACACACACACACTGTAGTGTACTGAAAATGGAATATGTGGGACCTCCTGTATGAGATTTAAATCTTAAGGAAAGTTAGGAGTGAGTGAGATGTAGAACACGTCTTGGCTGCACAGTTGCTCCCCGACCTCCAAGACTGAACCGCTATAATTGAACAGGAGCAGGAACGTGTAAGCATCTCGTCATTCCATTCAGATTTATTTACATTGTTTTAATCAGGCCTGGGTTTTTACACCAGGTGCGCTTTATATTCCAAGCCTCCTGTTAACCCGGGCTTAGAACAGCACTGTGTGTGCATTAAACTCCTCGGTGTCAGGGTTAAGGGCCTTCCTCAGGGGCCCAGCAGCAGCAGCAGCCCCGATGTCGAGGCTCGAACCCCTGCCCTTCTGATCGACTACCGGGAATCTAACCTAAACATCCTAAACAGGTTTTTTAATTCATTATCTTATATTGTTCTGTTTTGCTCTAGTGTGAGCATTTTGATTTGTACAGTGAGCTTACTGTCTTAATATTTTAATAAACGAAAACAACTGCTTCATGATCAGACATACATAACTTACATAGTGAAATCCTACTGCAACCCGACCTCTGTAGGAAAACTAAAATAAATGTGTGTGTGTGTGTGTGTGTGATTTATGGTGAATTCATTTATCTAGTCACTTATTTGTGTCTGAATGTCAGAACACATTTTATCGATCATGTTGAGGTCTAGTGAACCGTTCTGTTTTTATGTCACCATGTAACATGTGGAGTCTTGGGAGAGAGGGATGGAGGGACGAGAGGGGAGAGAGGGATGGACGGACAAGAGAGGGATGGAGGGGTGTAAATAATCAGCACTTGCCTTTCAGTGACCGACTCTCCCCTCTGATTGATTATTCAACAAACCAGGCATGACTGTCTCATCATTACAAGAGGCTGGATATGTCACCTCTCTCTCGCTCTCTCACTCTCTCTGTCCATCTCTCCCTCTCTCTTCTCTCTGCCCCCCCCTCTCTCTCTCTTTGTCCCCCCCTCTCTCTCTGTCCATCTCTCCCTCTCTTTTTCCCTCTCTCTCTGTCTCTCTCTGTCACTCCCTCCTCTCTCTCTCTGCCCCTCCCTCTGCCCTCTCTCTTTTTCCCTCTCTCTCTAACTCTCTCTCTCTATCTCTCTCTAGCCCTCTGTCTGTCTGTCTTCTCTCTCCCTGTCTTTTCTTGGTCTCTCTCTCTCTCCCTGTGTCTCTCTCTCCCTGACTCTCTCTTTCTCACCCTGTCTCTCTCTCTTTCTCACCCTCACCCTCTCTCTCTCTCTCTCTCTCTCTCTCTCTCTCTCTCTCTTCACAGCAGCTTCTAATGGCCTGGTCTGAAGTGGAAGTGTACACACAGCAGGCTGCTTATCTGATCCACTTATGACATGGATTTACAGAGGAAGTGCAGCTGTGATAAACACACCACGTTATCTACTTCTGTCTGTACACTTCGTCACTCACTGCTCACTGCTCTCTCGACTAGTGTAGGGTGTCCAATAGGAGCTGCTTCACGCGTACAAGAAACAACAGTACAGTAAAGATTTAAGAACTGTACACGCCTGTTTGGACATCACTTAGACTTTGTGCCATGTGAAATGCCAGCAGAAGTCTCGTCAAGCACCGTGGAAGGGGGGGGGTTTGTGCTCGCACCACACCATGAGTATGGAACTGGAAGTCGGTGCTGGTTCTCACTGCATTGTGAATAGATTAAGAGTTGTTACTTTTCCCCCCTGCTTTGTTGCTGCGCTGATTAAGACCAGATGGCACCGCAGCGGAGATCGAGCGCAACGTCAGGAAACTCCAGCACCAGTTTTTTTTACTGCGCACAGATTCCTTTTTGCCTCGCCTCGCCACACCGCGCCTCTTCTCGCCAGCCCTCCTCTAAACCTTTTTTTTTCTCCCCGCTGTAACGAAGAGATACAGTCTGTAGACTTTTCACCTGAGGAACTAAGTTTAAGTAGCTGGAGTTATTCAAGCAACAGCATGATGTCACGATGAGCTTCAGTATTACCAAAACGATATTATCGATCGTTATCGCTGAAGTCGGTCGCGGCTCAATCGCCCGAGTGCTCGGATTGTACCGCAAGAGATCGCATAGTTTCCTGATGGTTTCTATTGAAATTCAACAAAGACTCTTGTTACGGATTGCTGTAAGCAAGCGGTTGGCGGTTTAGGTCCTGGGAAGAAAATCAAGACGGCAGGAACTTTCAGCAGTATCGAATCACGTTAAGCATTAAGTGCATTCACAAAGTTGAGATTTTTTTTTTTTGGTGTAATAATAATGGTGATAATGCACAATGTGTTTAAACTCCACACACAGCATCACATGATTCTCTTGAGTTTGTCGCTCTTGGCTGCGAGTAAAGAAATCCTGACCCAATCACATTACGTGTGTGAATACAAATAGTTACACGGATGTAACCTGATCATTATTTTATTATACCCTGACCCTAATCTGTATAAAAAGCATTTAGATTTCACGCTCGAGCAGCACCGTGCAGCGGCCCGTTAAACTCCCGAGGTGCCGAGCACGCCTTATCTGCACCGCTATTTAAATCCCGTTTGATTAAGTGCCGCCGCATTTCTCCGCTGTGCATCTGAGCGAGGAGCTGACGTGTGCGCCGGGCGTATGATCACAGGCTCCACGCTGTGATGCATGCCCCTGTCTGATGAATGCTTTTTTTTCTCTACAGGGACCTGAGCCATAACAAATTACGAACACTTCCCCAAGCACTGTTTTCCCCGCTGCACCACCTGACCCAAATGTAAGTACGCTCTCCACCTAAGCCAAGGTGTTTTACTCGCACTCGTCTCTCGGCGTCGGCGTGCTGACCGGGTCTGTGCTTGCCTTGCAGAAAGCTGGACAACAACGAGTTGGAGACGATACCGGATTTCGGCCCTTATTCTGGCAATATCAGCACTCTCAGTCTGTGAGTATGCTTCTCTCTTTTATATATATATATATAAATTTCCCATTAATCTTTTCCCATCTGTTGCTTATTCAACTGCTGCAATTTTCAAAATATCGTCACCGTTCCAACTCTACAATGTCCGACACGGTCGGGAACGGCACGCTTGTGTATATATAAGGCTAAGGGATCCATACACTCGTTTAATCTCCATACTCGTTTTTATCCCCCTTTTTTCCCCATCCACTTCCATTGATTTTCATTTCAGTTTCTATTTTTTTGTCACCTGTACTTCTGATTGAATAACACGTTGCATACACACTATGACCAGTCTGATCAATTGTATTTACACTCCCAGATACTGTATGCTTACACACACACACACTCCTGTGTCTGATCAAAAGTATTGGCACCCCCAAACTACGTACTAACACACACACAATCATGAGTCTGATCAAAAGTATTGCCACCCCCAAACTACGTACTCACACACACACAATCATGAGTCTGATCAAAAGTATTGGCATCTTCCACCCCAAACTATGTGCTTACACACACACACATACACACACACACACTAATGCGAATGGTCCTGATGCTAATGTCACTGCTTCACCGCAATCACACTCGCATTGTCTTCAGGAAATGCACCTCTCTAGTTTTCATCATCGTCCCTCATGCATCAGCGTCCTTTAACAGGTCTAGCTCCTCGGCTTGATTTCAAACCGCAAACGTTGTCTTACTAATTCGAAAGCCAATGCTGACTGTCCCTCTGCTTATCTTTTCATCGTTTTGTATCGTGGCTGACCGTATATGGTAATCAAATGGATGTACTTACACTGGAAGTCTCTTCTACACCATTTAGTCTTCATGTTCTCTGGCTGGAAACGAAAGAAAGACAAAAGAAAATGAGACAAATTTGAATTCTCCTGATATCTGTCCAGTGCTCAGTCCTAATTAGTGTGATTGCAGGAGGCACTGGGCAGTGGGCGATCACACCCCTGATACCCATCAGGATTGTACGCAGTAGCTCTGTCTGGATTTCAACTGCAATTTTTGAAATATCGACTCGCGCTTGTATAAGGCTAAGGGATCCGTGCACTCGTTTACCCTCCACACTCGTTTTTATCGCCCTTTTTCCCCATCCACTCCCGTTGATTTTACTTTCAGTTTCTATTTTTTTTGTCACTTCTGTTTTTCTATTCTATTTTTAGTACTTCTGATTGGATAACATGTTACGTACACACTATGAGCAGTCTGATCAAATGTACTTGCATGCCCAGCTGCTGTATGCTTGCTCACACACACACACACCTGTGTTTGATCAAAAGTATTGGCTCCCCAAAAATATGTGCAGACTCACACACAAACACACACTCACACATGTGTGTAAATGACCTTTCAGAACTAAAGCATTGCCCACCCCATCCCCCCAATTATATGTTAATATAATAAACATACAGTCATGAGTCTGAGCAAAAGTATTGCCATGTCCCGCCCCCAAACTATGTGCTTACACACACTAATGCTAATGTCACTGCCTCGCTGCAATCACACTCGCATTTTCTTCAGGAAACGCACCTCTCTGCGCTGTGCATCAGTAATCCTGTTCGACCCAGAATTCCTCCTGAACACGATACTTCAGCAGCTTCCTCATGCCGCGTGACCTTTACTCTGTGCAACCCACAATGCTTCAGTTCCTCATGTGATACCACCAAGAATGGAGAAACAGCCGTTTTCTATAACGTTGGTTTAATCTGCACAGCTTCCCTCTGGTAAAAAAGAAACAGACCAGGAGGTTACATGGATTTAAATCTTTTTTTATACAACCAGTTGTCGAGTGACAGAGCCGGGTTGTGAAGCGAAACACCGTCGACGTGAGATGTAACAGAAAAGCATTTCAGAAGTGCTTTAGGTGTGATCTGTGGCTTTTTGTGTTTTTATAGAGGATATGCAACAGTTTAGAGACAGCTGTGCAGTTGCTGGGGTGTGTGCTTGATTTATAAGAAAACAGAACACTGGTTTTTCGGTATATGATAGCACTAGAGATTAGACACCATATACAAGTGAGCCAAAGGCTAGACATTATATCCTCCTCCAAACCCTGGGACGACGTGTCGTGGCACGAAACTACTGCCGAGGGCCATTCAAGTGCAGACTCGCATATATCTGCTTTACACACACACACACGCACAGTATCAGCTATGTGCAGGTGTGAATGAGGAAATAGCTGGCACTGGTAACCGCCTCACCGGGCGCTCGGTTTTCACTACGCCTCCTTTCAGATCAGTCCTCGCGAGCCTTTCCGTTCAGGCGTCTGGAATGTTTTTATTTTCCAGCCGTTGTTTCATTTTTTTCCCCCTAGGACATGTGATTGAGAGACTTGTCTGTCGAAAAAACTGGCACACGTCGAAGGCCCTGTCGAGGATCTATCAGCGTTTTTTTTTTTTTATATATATATATATAATTTTTTTTGTAGGTTTGTGTGTGCATGTGTGTGGTATTTCGTTCTGGAAGGAGAACAGAAGTTGGCAAAGCCCTCTGATGACTCCGTCTTCTGCAGTGGCGCCTGTAATAAGAACCGTGACTGCTGTGAGCCAGCAGAAAAAGAGCGCGAGCACTTGACCGTGTGTCAAAGAATATAAATGGAGGCAAACATAAACGTTAAAACCCCTGGCAAGATGGCTTCCCGAGTAAAAAATCGACACGATTGTTAAAAAAAAAAAAAAAAGAGAGCATGAAAGACATTTATTAAGCGTGTATAAATAAAATACATATTCGTAAACCCGGTGCAGTTAGATGTAAAAGACATGATTTTCTGGGCGTATCAGGTCATTGAGCTCTGTCTAAGCAGCGTAGTAGTGATGGAGAAGCGTGCAGGAACGGCACAGCGGCACAAGCAGTGCTGGATCTGCTTCTAAATGATGTTTCTTTTCACATTTACGTTTCCTGTCACTTTGGGTGTGGCAGGTGAAGCTCTACCTGATCAGATTAGTCTCCTTATGAAAGTCAGGAGATTTGATCAGAATGACCGAAATGACAGCCTCGGCTTTTCCGTGTACAAATGTTACGTACTGCTTAATTAAAGAGAAATGCGGATTTCAGTCCGGCGTGCAGTGTCAAATTTCATTTCATTTTTTTTCCGTTTAAAAGGCATGCCTTGTTGTAAGACGGAGTCCCTCTCTCACCCGTCACGTGGTCACTTTAGTGTCTGTGGTGTGGTTGGGTTTGAGAAGGGGGCACGCTTCAGGAGGTGTCTAATTCAGACTGAAATGCGTTCTCACCTAACTGAAACTGGACAGAGGAAATCAGTAGGGAAAGAAATTCAGAAAATTAATCAAAGATGAAAGTAAGATCGCAAAGCTAATTATGATCACTAGTTGGCAGAGACTGTCAGATCCGATATAATGCATTCTAAAGTACTATACAGTGATACCTCGACATACGAGTTTAATTCGTTCCAGAGCCGAGCTCGTAAGTAGAACAACTCGTATCTCGAACGAATTTTTTCCCATGATGCACAAAAAAAGTTTAGATTAAAATATACACTCGTTCTAAACACTGACACGGCCGAGACGAGACTTTGTTTTGCGAGCTAACAAGCGCGAATTGCTGAGATAACCAAAGATTTGATGCGCCGACTAGCGGTAGCATCCTGAAGCTCGTCTCGTATCCCGAATTT
>JAOTRJ010000016.1:2430705-2443958 GCA_028564905.1 Leptodoras praelongus
ATGTAAATAGTCATGAAAATAAAGAAAACGCATTGAATGAGAAGGTGTGTCCAAACTTTTGGCCTGTACTGTAGATGTCATATTCCACACCAATGTCGGGTAAGTCTAGTATTAATACTCATATTACTATAATTGCACTGTGATATATATATATTTACATATTTCAATGGTTTAAGAAAGCATGCACCATTTAATATAGCAGGAAATGATTGCCCAAATGCATAGTGCATTAATGCCTTACACAGGTACCTGGTAATTAAACTGGCAGAACAAAATACTAGCAAAGAAAAAGAGAAAGACTCACTCTGTGTATTAGTCCAGCTGAATGGATATACTGTTTTGGAAGAAAGGAAGGCAGAAATGGAATTAATGATATTGAAGGACGCAGGGAAAAAAAGAAAAAAGTCACAATCCAGAGAGAAACCAGAAGTGCATTTCTGAGCTAGTTAAAAAATTATTCCAATCCCTGAAATACCTTAAGGCCACGTAGTAACTGATAAATGAGGAACTGCACATGCTCATCTGAAAGGCGTTGAAACTTGACTATGTTGTTGAGGTCTGCTCCCATCAGATTAGTGACAAGGTAGCTGAAAAGATACAAAGGGGACAGGTTACATGGTAGAGCAACAGAATGATTGTTCTATTTGATGAGAAGTAACAATCTGAACATATATGACCTAAAAAGCTTGTTTCATACCATAACTTATTTTCTACTGCATCATTTGTAGCACTTATAATATAAATAGCCTTAACATCCCACAGGCAAAGTCGCTTGCTGCAAGAATCCACTAAAAACTACTAAAATATACTGTATAATGTAACCAGATTGGATTTAGAGGTCCAGGTAGATACTTACACCTCGTTGAATTCTTCTAGTGATGCTGCAGGAGAGAAAACATCCAGCAATCCAATAACCTAAGAAAATGCATGAACATAAATGATCAACACAGCATGTTAGTTTCAGTTTGGATGTTTATTATAAAGCGTGCATGAATTCCAGACCTGTTTTCTTTCAGCTTAAGGTTATTACCCTTATCCAAACAGGAAGGGGTCACATTGTACTCTTCATGCAAATCATGCAATGTTTGCTCTAGCAGTCAGTCGCTGAATGGTGGATTAGTGATCCGTTGTCCGAGTGTCACGTAAGAAGAAGACGTGAAATTATTTAATGAGGAATCTATCTGTGAGAAATTAAGTAGGTTGGGGTAGCAGATAGGGATCCTAACTGTCAAGCAAAATACAAACCTAAGCGCTTGAATAAAACACTTATGATGTGAACGTTTACATTTACGGCATTTGGCAGACACCTTTATCCAGAGTGACTTACATTTATCTCATTTCTACAACTGAGCAGTTCAGGATTAAGGGCCTCTCTCAAGGGCCCAACAATGACATCTTGGTGGTGCTGGGATTTGAACTCATGACCAGTTGTCCATTGTCTTAACCACTGAGCTATACGAGTTTATACGCAGTGATAGGCGTATATGGGGATAAATGTGTGAAATCCTACAATTTGCAGTCCTGGAGGCCTCCACTGGGTTTTCCCCTTTTGAGTTATTATATGGGTGGAAGCCCAGGGGGTGTTGGATGTAATTAAAGAAAGAAAGCTATGAGGATGGTCTAAAACTCAATAACAGTCAATAAAAGCGATGTTCAGTACATCTGGGATCTGTGAGACTGAAGGACAGTGGTTCAGGATGTATAGAGACAACTGCAAGACATGACATTAAGGGTTACTGGAACAGGCCCAGTGTACACACACATATACACACACACACACACACACATACCTGTGGACTTCTATGAGGTGGATGCCATTTCAAAAGTTTACAAAAACAAATCAACAGCCTTACAAGTTTCCACTTCAAGCAGAAATGTTTCCCAAATAGCTGCAACTGTGTGATTGCTGGTCTTATTAAGAGAGCACCAGAGCAGTGTCTTGCCTCTTGTCCTTGACTTCTTTCTCTCTTTTATGTTGCAAACTAATGTGTTAGACTGTGTTTGGATCCAAGAATCTCAGAACCACTGAGAGGATTATTAAGTGGACAATTCTCACACCCTGACACTGCTTATTGGGGCAGCTATAGGTACTCTGTGGCATAAAGAATCCTAATGTGTGGATCACAGTTTGCTATCTGCCATTAATTCCTAGTAAGTTTACAGCGGTTAACAAGCCAGGGACGCAGATGGTGGTACTGAATTTCTCTATTGTCAGGGTGGGGGAGTAAGTCAGAGGCCAAACAGCTGCCCGGCATGTCGGGGGGACTCGGTTTAATAGCAGTATGCAGCAAGAGGGGAATGTTTGGGGGACCAGCTAGAGAGATAATGACTAATGTGGCACATCTGAGTCCTGTTTTTCGGCATAAATTAATGTGATCCACATCTCCTTCTCTCTCTTGCTCTCTCACTCTCTTCCTCCCCAAATGTTATTTTCTCTCTGCCATGTTAACAAGCATCAATAAAAACTAAAAAGCACATACAGAAGTCTTACTTTGCTGTGCGTTTTTGAATGCCTTGCTCATTGTTATTGGATTTTACGTTTTTTTTGTTTTTTTTTTGCTGTTTAGGATAATGGCTTTCTGAAGGAGCAATGGCATTCTAATACTGAAAGCGGTGTATGAAAATAGGGGGCAGCAGTCACTTATTACTACTTCTGCTCTGCTGCTGTGCTATTGGGATAAAAACAGTGGATATAAATAAAAGTCTACATAACCCGCATAAAATTGCAGGGTTTTGTGATATAAAAATTAGAATAAAGCACGTTCTGCTTGTAGTACAGCCCTCAGCCATTTTCAGTAAACGTCTACCAAATTAGCACGTCATGATGACTCCAGATCTATCAAACTGTAAGCGATCTCCTGTGTATAGCCCTCTTCATGACATTATACAGGTTTGCAACAGGATTTATAAATTTGGACTCTGACTGCACCATTCCACCCATCTTCTTCTGTTGACTTGGATTTGTGGTGCATTTATTAGTCTTTCTTCATCTTCAGCTGTTTAAATGCTACCTGCTGAATTTGCGCCACAATAATTGCTATTAGGAGCTATCCATGATTCCCTCTAGCTTAGCTAAAGAGCCAGTCCCAGCTGAAGAGAAGCAGCAGCCCCAGAACACGATGCTACCACCACCATGCATCACCATGGTTATAATGTTCTTTGGGTGACAAGCTGTCTTGTTTTCACTCGTGCCCAGAAAGTTATATCTTGGTCTCATCTGACCATAACGCATTTTGTGATATGGTCTTAGCCAAATTTAGGTGGGCTTGGATGGCTTATTTTTGTGAGAAAAGGCTTCTGTTTGCCACCATACCCCACGGGCCACGCATATGGCCAGAACCTGCTAAATATTCCTATAGCTCCTTTAATGTTGCTGTAGGTCTCTTGGGAGCCTCCCTGATAAGGTTCATCAATTTTTAAGGGTCATCCCATTTTCTCCACTTGGCCACCATTTTCTCCAATTGATAATGGCCTTCAAGCTGTTCCATGGTACATCTAATGTTTTGGAATATTCTTTGGCACGCTTATGAAACCAGGTTCATTTCTATTTGTATTTCATTTGAATTCTGTTGGTTGTGATATCATATTAAAGACAAAGCTCTTACAGGACCTACAGCATGTCTTGTTCTTCAGTGCTTTTGCATAGCTTAGGAGTACTTTTGGGTTACAGGTATTGCAACCCTCATTTCTAGCAGCATCATAGTTCAAAGTACCTTGAATTTTGTCCAGCCTTAGCTTTGGATGTTCCAATTTAATGACTAAGCACATTTGTAAGTCACTCTGGATAAGAGCGTCTGCTAAAAAATGCCATAATTGTAAATGTGAAATGTAAATGATTTGATTTACCTCAATTTCATTTCTTTACCTCACAAAACCCTGAAAGGGTTAGACCCTAATAGGGCTATGCCAAAATGTATATCCACCCACTGTATCTACAACTACTGCCTCTGCATGACATCTTCATATATTCATATCTAAAGGATCCTTATTACAGGAGCATGAGTACAGCACTACACTGGGCTGCTCTAGCTACACCAGACTACTGAATTACACCCTCTGGTTCTGATGTCATTTAATCCGTGGAGCTGAGTGGTTTGGAATCTAATTATTTAAATTCTGCTTCCCGTTTAACACCACTGTGTAGTCATCTCTTACAGATTGCTTATAGAACATATGTGAATATGCACTTGGGCAGTCAATTTCGAAAACTTACATGATTTACAGATCAGGAAATCAGGCATTTCTACACAAACAAAGGAGCTTGAGCAAAAATAAACTATGCATGAAGCAGAACGCCTCGAAAACCTCGCCTAAAGTGTCTGTAACCGAGTAAACACAACTAAGTAGTAATCTGAATCGGAGTCATTTACATTATGTGTGTCGTGTGTGGCTAACTCACATTCTCGTGTTTCATGTGCTTGAGTAATCGCAGTTCTCTGTAAGTGCGCCGACTGTGAATGAGAGACTGGAATGGCCGAGACAGCTTCTTAATGGCTACCTTCTGACGAAGCTGGACATCATACGCCGAGCTAAAGGAAAGAGAAAGAGAGAAAAGAAGAGGAGAGGAGAGAAGGGAAGGGAAGGAAAGGGAAGGGAAGGGAAGAGAGGAGAGGAGAGAAGGGAAGAGAGGAGAGGAGAGGAGAGAAGAGGAGAGGAAAGGAGAGAAGAAAAGAGAAGAGGAGAGGAGAGAAGGGAAGGGAAGGGAAGGGAAGGGAAGGGAAGAGAGGAGAGGAGAGGAGAGGAGAGAAGGGAAGCGAAGAGAGAAGAGAAGAGAAGAGAAGAGAAGAGAAGAGAACAGAAGAGAAGGGAGAAGAGAAGAGAAGAGAAGAGAAGAGAAGAGAAGAGAGAAGGGAAGGGCAGAGGGGAGAGGGGAGAGAAGAGAAGAGAAGAGAGGAGAGGAGAGGAGAGAAGAGGAGAAGAGAGAAGAGAAGGGAAGGGCAGAGGGGAGAGAAGAGAAGAGAAGAGAAGAGAAGAGAAGAGAAGGGAAGGGCAGAGGGGAGAGAAGAGAAGAGAAGAGAAGAAAAGAGGTTAATCATGTGTAGCATGCAAAAAGACCATGAAGAAATCGTAACCAGAGATTTGTACCCAACCATTGGTACTGGAGCTGTAAGACACCCAACATTACCTTCTCCACCCAGCACTACCACTCCATCCACCCCCTTCTCCAAAGTGTTACCCAATGTAGGGAAAACATTTTCTAAAGTGTGACTGTGCACAGAGATGGGGACTAAAGTCGTACAGACATCTTGAGAATTTAATTGAGACTCGTCTTCAATAGACTTGAGAATTGACTCGGACACGAGATTTGGGACTAGTGAACCTCTATTTAAGGAAATGTCTCATGAGCTGAATGTCATTCCCTCCCTTATTTACATGCATAACTTTATACATGTGCATAGTAACAGATGACGGAACTGTAAGAGACTTGATACTTGACTTGGACTTGTGACCAAATACTTAGGACTTGACTTGGACATGCAACAACTGGCATTTGAGCATCTCTGGCTCTGCCCACTTTTGGTCCAAGGTTCTTCAACCATCTTTCCCAATGATCTGTTCACATCAACTGGCATTTGAGCATCTCTGGCTCTTCACACAATTTTGGGCCAAGGTTCTTGAACCATCTTTTTCCAATAATCCGTTCACATGGATGAATTTAATTTCTCTAGTGCGGATTTAGTATACTCAGCGGGACCAACGACGGTTAAAGATCAATCAAAAATGTTTCATCAAGGCATCACTCCAATGAATTTCATTAAAAAACAAAAGACGAGATTATCTTAAGCCCTATTCACAATGGATTCATTTTCAAGCATCTTCAACGCCAATTTTCTACTAACATGCTGCATCTATCATTTCTCTTTTGGCTTATTTTCAGTTGTGGTGACAACCCTATATGGCTGGAAGAAATAAAAAATAGAATTAAATAAATACTTTATGTTCACTATATACAGTACAGCCAGTTGGTTAAAGAATATAGTCTGTACAGAATAGTATGAATGCGACATGACTTACTATCTCCTGCTTTCTGTTTTATCTTTGTCTGAGTTACAGTCACTAACACGGCTTTGGAAGGAAACCCAATCAGACATGAGGAGAAGAGAAGATGCACAGCGAGTCCTCACAGCCAGTAACATGCCAGCAGGTGGACTAGCAAAGATGAACCAGCCTTAGCTGGGTGAAAATGTCGCATGGTGCTCTGTAACAGAATGGCATCCCATAAAGGGTGTATTTTCCCCTCATACCCTATGTACCTGGAATAAGCACCGGATCCACTGCAATGCCAACACACATGAAGGGCTTACTGAAAGGAAGTAAGCCATGAATCATTCATTTTACGGTATATAATTTGCTTTGGATTGGCACTGCGTAATATTTATGGACAAGTCAACTTTCTGATAATGATGTACTAAACAAAAGCCTATAGCCTATAAGACAAATTATATAATTGAACTGACTTGCACTATATATAGGGAATAAAAAACATTTCATTGGCACAGCATTCTATTAACATTTTATACACCGTGATAGAGGTTGTCAGTACACTTGAGCATTTTACTAAACTTTAATTAAATTAAGAATCACAAGGTTATAAGAATCATAAGGTTAATTAAGGTACAGTGGGTCACCAGGTCATTTATGATTGAGAAGCTTGTTTTTTTACAGTATAGAGGTGAAGTAATACACTAATTACCAATGCATTTTAGTCACATCTGAATCTGTCATGTAAACTGTGTGCACACTGATGTGGTGGTGGTGTGTTAGTGTGTGTTGTACTGGTGTGAGTGGATCAGATGCTGCAGTGCTACTGGAGTTTTTAAACCCCTTAGTGTCACTGCTGGACTGAGAATAGTCCACCAACCAGAAATATCCAGCCAACAGTGTCCTGTAGGAAACATCCTGTAAGCACTGATGAAGGACTATAGGATGACTAACTGTCAAACTGTGCAGCAACAGAGGAGCTACTGTCACTGACTTTACATCTACAGGGTGGAACAACTAGGTAGGTGTGTCTAACAGAGTGGACAGTGAGTACTGCTGTGTCTGATCCAGTTGGACCAGCACAACACACACTAACACAGTGCTGGGAATGATATACCACCCAAATAGTACCTGATATGTGGTGGTCCTGTGGGGGTCCTGACAACTGAAGAACAACATAAAAGTGGGCTAACAAAGTCTGCAGAGAAACAGATGGACTACAGTGTCTATCTGTAAAACTACAAAGCGCACCTGTACAGTCAGTGGAGCTGATAAAATGGGTGTACTTGGTCTGCAACAATTTTAGGTAGGTAGTACGCGTCAAAGTAATGTCCACGTGAAAATTTCATACCAGGACATTGCTTTCAGCATCACACTGCCTCTGCTGGCTTGTCTTACTCCCATAGTGATACCTGGTGCCATTCCCCAGGTAACTGATGCACATGCACCCAGGCCACCCTCCTCCATTGCTCCATGATCTAGTTCTGACGTTCACATTCTGCAAGCCGCATAAGTTGTCCTCCATTGGACCCCTTTTGGTAGGAACTAACCACTGCATATTGCAAACACCCCAAAAAGACCTGCCGTTTTTGGAGATGCTCTAACCCGGTCATCTAGCCATCACAATTTAGCCTTTATCAAAAGACACTCGGATCCTTACACTCACTCATTGTTCCTCCTTACAGAACATCAACGTTGAGAACCGACTGTGCCACAGGTGCCACTGTAACAAGATAATCAATGTTATTTATGTCACCTGTCAGTGGTATTAATGTTATAGGTGATTGGTGTATATGTCCTATTTAAAGGTTCATATTGTGTGTATTGTGTCACATTATGTTATAGATGTGTCTGTCAGGTGTTTGAGCTGTGAATATGGCCAAATTACATTGTTTCTACCAGTAAAAGAATAAAAGAATGTCCTTCTGTGACACCTTTACAAAAGGTCTTGGAAACATTCCTTTAAAATTTTGATCCATGTTGACGTCATTGCCACAAAGAATCACTGCAGATTTAGCGTCTGCACACTGATATTGTGAATCTCCTTTTCTAAAACATGTTTCCCACACCATTACACCACGACCACCAACATGAACTACTGACAGGCAGGTTGGGATCATGGATTCATGCTGTTGCTGTCAGATTCTGATCCTGACATCTGTATGGTAGAAATGATCAGACAAGGGGATGTTTTGCCAGTCTTCAACTGTCTGATTTGGCCATACCTGTGCCCAGTGTAGCCTCAGATTCCTGTATTATCTGACAGTTGTGGAACCCTATATGGACCTCTGTTATTGCAGCCCATCCACCTCATTGCTTGATGTGCTGTGTGTGTGTGTGTGTGTTGTGAGATGCTTTTTGTGCTTGTAAAGGGTGGTTATAGAGTTTTTCCTGTCAACATATCCGCACCTATCCGTACATTCTCCTCTCTCATCAATAAGATCTACCTTTCACTGGAGGGTTTTAGTTTTTCAGTCCACTCTGTGTGAACCCTAGAAACTGGTTTTGGGAAATACATATACCAGCCCATCAAGGCACCAACAACCATTCTGATGTCTGATTCGAATATTAACCGAAGCTCTTGACATGTACCTGCACGATTTTATGCATTGATTAAAATGCTGTCACATGATTGGCTGGATGATTACATGAATGATCGGATATACAGTTGCTCTTAATAAAGTAGCCTATAGGAGACAGGAGTCTTAGCAAGGCTTCCGTCATTCACATCAGGAAGACAAAGCAGAAATTACAGTCATCAGCCCACATTGTAATCAAGTTGTATGATCCAGTGCTACAAATATAGAAGTGCAGCTCATGGCATGTAAAACTCACAGCTGATTACTGTACAGTACGATGCAGAAGTCTTAATAAGGCACTCGCTGTAAAACAAATACGCCTTCGATGTTACAATAATGAAGACTACTGTTTCTACATCAAAGAAAACTTCTATATCACACAGTCCTTACGTTAGAGCTGGCAATACACACTGTGACGTTCAGTGTTCTGCAGACATCTGCCAAAATCCCAAGTATTCACTAGCGTGCACGACAGAGAAGCATTAAATATCACCGCAAAGAAAATCCCCACTGCCAGAGCCCATATAAGATTTATAGCTTTCAGCTGGCATTGCAGTTAACAATCTCAAATGTTGCTGGTGGATGCGGAAATCCGTTTCGCATTTGTTTAGATCCAAATGAATCATTTTTGCTGCTTTACCTTGTGAGCCATAACTAGATGAATTTACTTATAGGAAAGGATTCCTGCACTGCGGAATAACCAAATGATAAAAGACAACATATATATATACATATATATACAGGGGTTAGACAATGAAACTGAAACACCTGTCATTTTTGGTGTAGGGCCTCCTTTTGCGGCCAATACAGCGTCAATTGGTCTTGGGAATGACATATACAAGTCCTGCAGAGTGGTCAGAGGGATTTGAAGCCATTCTTCTTGCATTCTATATGCAGCCAAATAAATTAGGTACAGAGCCTAAATACACAGATCAGGCATAACATTATGACCACCCATATGTACTCACTGTAGAAAAACAGATTTGTGTAGAACTACAAAGTGCATCTACTGTATATGGTACATGAAAATGGATGATCAGTGTAGAGACAAGGAGATGGTCATAATGTTAAAGTGATCAGTGTATGATAAAATATTATAGTAGATTATTATTCACTGAGTAATAATCCCACAAACCCATAGTGAGACACAAAACCATCAACGATGTTTATCTCTAACTATTAACCTAGAAACTTTATCATTTCATGATATTTTGAATCCGGCTCAAGATACGTTATTCCAGAAAATATTTATGAAGCATCATCTTTAAATGATGCTGATTTGAATAAAAGTGTGATGGAATCTACACTAAAAGCTGTAAAAGTTCATCCTGATCAATAGCACATCGATGGGTGACGACAAACGTAGTCAATACTGACAATTTTAATTGCTCTAGTCTGCATTTCATCAATATCTAACAAAACCCACTGGGCCAATATAACACCTAGATAGGTCTGGGCATGTTCTTCTCATTATCTTATAAGCTGTGGGGCAATTAGGGAATATTCATTTCTTCGTTCATTCATCTTCAGTAATTGCTTCACCTTGGTCAGGATTGTGGTGAATCTGGAGCCAGCCTCGCTAAATCCGGCCAATAAGGCAGAAGAACAGACTGTTAGTCCAATCGCAGTACATCAAGCACACACACATACACACACACACACAATCACAGACTCATTCACAACTAGAAGCATTTTTTATAAAATGTTCCATGTGGAAAATAAGAAATAAATGCATTTCTAAAAGATAAAGATGATTAATAAAATAAAACAATATATAAAATATAAAATAAAATATAAAAAAAAGCACAATAACTAAAAGAGTATAACAATATTCTTATAAGCAAATTATGTAAGAAATTTAAATGGACAATATACTATAAAATGATAGTATATATAGTATAATATAAAATTAGGTTTCATTTATTTTATTGATTATTTAAATATTTATTAAAAATTGATGGGATTTTTAATATCTGTAACTCACTCTATAATCCACTTTTGTATTATATATATATAATAGATAGATAGATAGATAGATAGATAGATAGATAGATAGATATAGATATAGAGGCTCACTCTTTTAGGAATTCTAGACAGGACAGCATGTAGCCAAAAGTATGTGGACACTTGACCATAACATCCATATAAGGATTTTTCCCAAACTGCTGCCTCAATTTTGGAAACACACAGATGTCTAGAATAACTTTGCTCTTCTCACGATAACTAACAGGCCCAAACCTGCTCCTGCATGACAGTGCCAAGCGCCATGTCTTCATGCACAGAGCTCCATGAAGACATGGTGCATTAAGGTTGATGTGGGGATCCTTTGGGATAAATTGGGACGCCAACTTCTGATCTTCTTGCCAGACATTTTCTTGACCACAAATCACCCACTGCCACACTCCAAAAATCTAGCAGAAAGCCTTCCCAGAAGAATGAAAGGTTATTACTAATAACCTCAGCATTAATGCACATGGTTTTGCAATGCCATGTGCAGTAATCAGGTGTACGCATACTTGTGGCTGTATAGTGTATAGCAATCAATGGGCAGACGTCCAAAAGAACACAGCTGACTCTGGGCGAGATGGCGTAGATCCTCTCTCCTGCCTGTCCACCACCTGACTATTCACGGGGGTCTGGCAGCTTAAATACACACACTGCTCTACATCATGTGTGTTTCTCTATGATGCTACTTAAGCAGCAATTTAAAAATACTGCTAGCTTCACAAGTACTGTATGTGGTTTCCTAATTCCAAATTGGTCGTAATTGATAAACACTTACACTGTGAGTCAGATAAACTTATTTCCCTGTGTAGGTCAAGAAGAATATGAATAATAAAAGGATTAATAGAAGTCTATTGTTGTTCAAACACACCAAGACTGAACAGATATTTTAAGATGATGCAGGAAACAATATCTCCATGACAGCTCACCATGGCAACCATACTGGGCATGTCACTGGGTGGTCTAATCACCCAGTAGCTTCAAGGCATTTGCATGTACTAGCCAAGAGAAAGACTATTAGGAATTGCTTAATGACAGTTTATGGCGTAAAATGCAAATCAGATCTTGTATAGTCAAAAGCAGATGGACTTACCTACAAACATTTTGCTTAGGAAAACCAAAACTAACCTGACGGATACTACAAAACAAACTGGTTGTAGAATAATAATAACTATTACACTGGTAAAAATGGTTTGATGTCATCTTCTGTTACTTTGGTTTTTCAGGAATTATCAGGTATTCTTTCCGTATGAGGCACGGTCAGATATATGGGCTTGATAGACTTCAGGGTGTGATGATGATGAATGATAGTGATATACATGATGACTTAATATAAGCCAGATGCTTATGAATGTCACCGATGACAGTAACCCGATGTCTACTTTTCACCAGTATATCCTCTCAGCATTCAGAGATGTGTTTATTGGGGTTTGTTTATGCAGTTTATGTAGCTTACCCAATATTAAAGCTTCAATAAAGAATAAAGAAATAAAAAGACAATTATTCATATGAAATATTTTGACTTTTATTATTATTATTATTATTATTATTATTATTATTTATTATAATATAATATAAAATAAATAAATAAATAATAAGAATAAAATAAGATTTTTTTTAATTACATTATTATTATTATTATTATTATTATTATTATTATGTATTGTAATATAATATAATATAAAAAATAAATAATAAGAATAAAATATAAGATTTTTTTATTACATTATTACTGTTATTGTTGCTATTTTTATTATCATTATAATAATATAATATAATATAAAAAAAATACATAAATTTTGCAGCTGTTAGTTAATAATATTTACAGAGGTCTCGGTCTACACTAGGCCATTTTAATCACTGGGCAAAATCAGAAACAGTCTTTTTATTTTGCATTCGGTGTGAGGAAGCCTGCCCTGGGTGTGGGCTAAACCCTGCTGCTGTCTCATGCCTCTCAGGCTGGAACTCACCACACGGAGCCGTACGCGCCCGAGCCGACCGGCGTGAGGATCTGGTAGCGCTCGGGCACCTCCCATACTGTCTTGTTGAGCTCCTGGCGGTAGAATCCCGGTCTGGCTGACATAATCACTAAAAACCACAGAAGACACCGTCCTGTTTTCAATTGCACTGATTCCCTTTTCCACCTCAGAGCATGCACCGACAAAATATCCCAGCGACTCCCAGTCTGTGCTCGCAGTTTAGAATGGGAGGCTCCGTCTGGCAGGTTGTGGGGGCGCGGATGCGCGCGCACTCGAGCCACACTCAGTGTGTGTGTGAGTGTGTGTGTGTGTGTGTGTTTCTCTCTCTTTCTCTTTCTCTCTCACACACACAGAAAGAGAAAGCGGTGGTTATAATTCTTTACATTTCATTATCTCACATACAAGTCTACCCCTTATCCATTGCGTCCTCTTCTCATCTCCTTACAGACTTCATACCATCTGATCAGCTCATGTCATAAATAATGTCATAAATAGGCCCTGAGTGGGGTGCAATCCAGTTTAGATAAAAACATCTATACTAGTGCATCTAAAAAAAAATAGAATATAGTGGAAATGTTTTTTTCATTCATTCATCCATTTTCTTGACCGCTTTTTCCTTTTCAGAGTCATGCGAGAGCCGGTGCCTAGCCGGCAGCATAGGGCGCAAGGCAGGAACAACCCTAGACAGGGCGCCAATCCATCGTAGGGC
>JAOTRJ010000016.1:2714207-2725763 GCA_028564905.1 Leptodoras praelongus
GTGTGTGTGTGTGTGTGTGTGTGTGTGTGCCCTACGATGGATTGGCACCCTGTCTAGGGTTGTTCCTGCCTTGCGCCATATGCTGCCGGCTAGGCACCGGCTCTCGCGTGACCCTGAAAAGGAATAAGCGGCCAAGAAGATGAAATGAAAAGGAAATGTTAAATGCTTTTGTACACATTAGATACAAATGCTATTCATTTCCTTTATATGCTTTGATATAATGAATAATCTGTAAATGGTAATTCCAAAACATGAATAATGTTAACCGGAGGGTTTTTAAAATTATTTCTACTATTTTTTTCAACTGTAAATACAAACAGTAGCATCAATTTGTCTTCTCTTGGATCAGGGTTGAAATGACTGTTTTTTTAAATTCCCTGTTATGCAACACAGATTACAATCCAGGTCTATATCGCTCTGTCGGAGCTAACTGTTTTCTTGCAGAATGTTATGTATTTAAAATAGCACAAAAGCACGACAGTACAGAGCTTTTGCATGCAAGGCTACAGTAATTGCAAATACAGCACCAACCTAGCTAAGATTTTTAAATGAAAAGTGCAACACTGTGAATAAATACACACACACACACACACACACACGCACAGAGAGTACAGAAAATATAAGATCTGAAGCTCTGAACATTAACGTGCGTGTAACGTGCGTTTCAGCGGAGGGCGGAGAATCACAGTGGAGGGAACAGGATTCGATCTGGTCCAGAGAGCTGTCATGAGAGTGCTGCCCTCTGCTGATGAGTTTAACTTGCATCCTAGCAACGCTGAGGTGATTTTTACATTTCCAAACCTTTCTCATTCGTATAGATAATACAACCTTCTATTTTTAAATGATATTTTTTTTATACATTTCTTAAGTTTGCTATAGTGATCGATTTATATTAAAACTAAAAGCAGGTAATCATATCGACAAATCCTTTGTTTCTAATACAAGCCCAAAGCTAAGTACGTGCTCCGCCTCTGCCCCAACCCTTCTTTCATCTGTCAGTTTGTGGAGGAGTTTATTAGTAAGAACGAAACCGTCCTAGAGTTCCGCTCTCCAGCCGTGAACAAGACTCTCGAGGATCTGTCCTTCGGGACCGTCCTCGAGCTCGACAACATTCAGGTGAACCTGACCGAGTTTGAGTACCACTCCGATCCGGAGTTCGTCACCATGACGGACAAACCCATCAGCGCAGGAAGCATCATTATTGTCCAGGTAAACTGTCCACGAGTCTGTCCAAGCAGACGGACAAACCATGATTGGATAACAACCATGTAAAAAAAGTGAGTTAGTGATTCATGTATGTGTGTGTGTATGGAACACAGGGTCAAGGTCTCTCCAAGGCCATGACTGCTCAAGAGGCACAGGCGTTTGTTGGAGACAAACAGTGTGTAGTGACTGTGCTGCACGACGATAAGCTGTTCCTGGAAGCCCCGTCCACACCTCCTAAAGCTCGCTCCCGCCGCCAGCGCAGGGACACCAGTTCAGAAACGCTGGACCTCGTGGTGAGCTCTGGATTTCAGTCCAGCTTTTTAATTCAGGTTCATTTTTTTCTCCCATGTCCTCCGTGTCATATCCTTGTCTCCCTATTATTAGATTAAGTTCGGCCATGGGGAGTGGAAAGTGGGCACCGTGCGCTACGAGAAGAAGTACGAGGTTCCGCTGTACATCATTATCCCAGCCGTCATCCTGCCCATGCTGCTGTTCATCGCTGTATCCGTGTACTGCTATAGGTAAAGGCGCCGCATCTCTTTGCCCTGCTTTTGCAGTTTTTGAGAATGTAAGAATGTATGTTCCCGTTCTCTTACAGTGTATGTGCACGTTTATTTATTTATGTGTTTATTTATTTTGTAGGAGAAAGAGCCAGCAAGCGGAGAGAGAGTTCGAAAAGGTGAAGCACCAGCTGGAATGTCTGGAGGAGAGCGTGAGGGATCGCTGTAAAAAAGAGTTCACAGGTGTGCAGACGCAGAGTTTCGTTGCTTATTCCCAGCATGCGCCTATGGACCTTGAGCCGGATGTGGCTCATTGCATGTTACTGCGTTTGAACAAAATCTAAGGAAAAACAACAGAACGTTCATATAAAAGCTCGTTTATATGAACGCCTAATGAAACTACGCTCTGATTTTTAACATTTGATGCCAATTTAAACTTGTAGCATGCCATAACAGTGAGGATAACAATGTTGATGTGATGGAGATGGCAGAACTGCCAGACATTCTGAACACTGAAAGTCAGAAATAGCCAATACCTTTTTAAAACCCATTGCATCAATGTTGAGAACTAAATATAAACACAGACTGTAAATGGTTCTGTTCCTGACTTGTTGCACTAATGGGGAGGGAAAACACTCACAGCTCCAGCACAGTTAATCCCTGTACACATACACACCCTTAAGGCACTAAGGAGTGTGTGTTTGGGCATTGTAGCCTCTGCATTATTCACCCGGTGACACAGTTTGTGCAGGTTGTCCTCTTGGTCAATGTTATTTTTGCATAAAAACAATTATTATATTATTATAAACCCAACAACTTAATATATACTGCTGCATAAATCAACAGCTGCGGTTATTTTGCAGTAAGTGTGTAAGTTCTATAGAATTAATACATCGAAGTACCAGAAAAAGTGGTACTTATGCAAAATACATAGCGACACCACCTGTGCATGTCATTGGTTGCTTCTGTCAGTGCGTATATAAAGAGTCATCTGAAAGCTTCTAGAGCCGTTTCCGCAATGAGAACGGCAAGTCATCACGATTTTGCGATTTTCAACACGGTATAATAGTCAGAGCTGGTGAGATGAGTGATAGCATTTCAGAGGTAGAAGCAAAGTTTGGATTTTCACATATGAGCATTTCAAGGGTGTACCGGGACTATAGGAATACTTGCAAAACCTCAAACTTAAAAAGACTGGGTGAACGTGAGCAAATAATGCCTCAATTAACATCGGAATTCAACGCTGGGAACGTGCTGGGAATGTTCCCTCCAAGATCTTGTATACCAGGTTTTCTGGTACCTCAGTGTAGGGTCCCTTAATAAAGGATGCAGTTGAAATCATAAAAAGAACCCCCTGGTGTTTGGAGGAAAATAAATGGCCCTTCCAGGCACTTCTACACATTACAGTTATTTCCCTTTTTAATAAATGATTCATTGTGGGTGTTGAATATCTTGGCCAAAATGATGGTGGTGTTACAACATAAGTACAGATGAAATTGAGTGTTTTCATTCCTGCACTCAGACATGAAGGCAGTAATCTGCATTAATGCATGAAGGTTATTTAAGGGGTTCTGTGCTTCGCCTAACCATTATTACCTCTCTGTTACAAAGTTACAATACAAAAGGTTTAAAGGTAGTAAAAATCTCTCCCTCTCTATCTCTCCCTCTCTCAGATCTGATGATTGAGATGGAAGACCACACCAGTGATCTGAGTGAGGCCCGGATTCCCTTCCTGGACTACAAGAATTACACAAACCGGGTCTTTTTCCTTCCCTCTAAAGACGGTGCCAACGATGTCATGATCACTGGCAAGCTGGACATCCCTGAATACCGCAGGGCCATCGTTGACCAGGCGCTGAATCAGTTCTCCAATCTGCTCAACAGCAAGACCTTCCTCATCAATGTATGTTTTTGGCCAATTCATTAAATTAAGTACTCTTATGTGTTCTGATCAAAACACATGCTTTTAGCTTGTGGACCGAAACCATGACGACCACAGAAAACACAAGTCACATAAAGCCTTTTAGCATCCGGAGAATAAATGGCTTAATGACATACAACCTCTACACAAACAGGCGTTTTAAAGTCTCTTCAAAGGTTTTATTAAATATTACAGGAAAGGGGAATGCTACCAGAGTCTTCACAGAGAGAGAGAGAGAGAGAGAGAGACTGATTACTGGTTGATTACAATGATAGGCCGCTTTTGAGGGATTTTGATTCAGAAACAGCCTTTTCCCTTCCATGGACTACATTCACTCTAAAATGAATTGGTATGTAACAACACAGAAGGAACTCAGCTAGTAATAAGGCTTTGGCATGCTGACTGTATTAACATTGGGTGTTAACACTTATTAACCTGTTTGAGAAGTCTGTACATCAGTCAGAATATAAAATGATGCTTGATGATGATGAATAATGCTCTCGATTTTGTTAGCTCTATGGTCTGGTTTAGTTTCACACTGCACATAATTCATTGGAGCAGAAAGCAAAAAAAAAGTTGGCTGAGCAATTTATGGCTGAAAGAATCCTTGTAAAAAAAAAATTGTTTATTAGTCAGAAATATGGCAGAAAAATGACTTCCAAGTGCACATCCAAATCTCAAAATGTACCCAAGCATGCAAGGCACAGAGCTGACACTCGATAAATGATTGGAGGATTATATATTAGAGGATTTAAACAGGTTTAAATCAATTTGTGTTTTGCTTCCACTGCTGATTTTGTCTATTGATTAAAAGCATTTCTGCAGCATTACACCTCTGTCCTATTGTACTTCATGGCTGAGATTAGCAGCTCAGGTCTATAATAAATGCTACCTGAAATTCGAAATGCACACCCTTCAGCCCATAACATTAACACCACCTGTGTGATATTGTCTAGGCCCACCCTTGTGCTGCCAAAACAGCTCTGCTTCAATGAGACATTTACTCCATAAGACCTGTTGTAAGTGAACCAAGACGTTGGTGGAAGATCCTTTAAGTCCTCCAAGTTGTGAGCTGGGCCTCCATGAATCAGACGTGTTCGTCCAGTACCTTCCACAGACGCTCAATTGGATTGAGATCTGGAGAATTTGGGGACCAAGTCCTCACACCATTCCTGAACAGTTTTTGCAGTGTGGCAGGACACATAATCCTGCTGAAAGAGGGCACTGCCATTAGGGAATGCAGATTCCATGAAGGGGTGTACCGGTACTTGGAGCAACAATGTTTAGATAGATGATGCATGTCTCTTTTCAAAGTCATACACATCTTTACCCATTTTTCCTGCTTCCAACACATCAACTTACTGCCGAATGTATCCCACCGCCTGAAAGGAGCCACTGTAATGAGATAATCAGTGTTATTCACTTCACATGTCAGTGGTGTTAATGTTCTTGCTGATCTGTGTATGTTCACTTCTTATACTTGGGCTAATTCATCACTTTCTCGCTGTAGATGAGGTTTGCTTGGAACAGACAGGATTTTGGTCCCCATCAGAGTTTGATTGTAGTCTTCTCACCTGAACAAACCATGCCAAAGAGGAAAAAGATCCAACTTGCCTTAAATGCATTATATGTGGAATCTCTTAGAAATCATGGCTATTTGCCATATTCCTCATTTTTCAACAGAATGCAATCTTTGTTTTTGCCTTTGTTAAAAATCACTTATTTGTCTGCTCTACAGTTCATCCGTACTCTGGAGAGCCGGCAAGAGTTTAATGCCAGAAATAAAGTGTACTTCGCATCACTGCTGACAGTGGCCCTTCACGGGAAGCTGGAGTACTACACTGACATCATGAGGACACTCCTGCTGGAGCTGATGGACGAGCATGTGCACAGCAAAAATCCCAAACTCATGCTCCGCAGGTGAGAGCCCACTTCTTTCAGCAAGGACTGAGTAAGGACCTGGCCCATTTTCTATAAATGACCCATGATTCTGTGTCCTGTCTACAGATCAGAGACGGTGGTTGAGAGGATGCTGTGTAATTGGATGTCCATTTGCCTCTACCAGTTCCTCAAGGTAAGCTACTTTCTAGTGGTTGGCTCAGTCTGTCAGGACTTGGTAATTCCAGCAATCCAGAATAGCTCACTTTATGCGTACTGGTTTGTTTGTGTTGTTAGGACGCAGCTGGTGAGCCACTGTACAAGCTTTTTAAAGCGATAAAGCACCAAGTAGAAAAAGGCCCAGTGGATGCTAAGCTGAAGAGGGCCAAGTACACTCTGAATGACACGGGGCTGCTGGGAGACGATGTGGAGTACTGTGTCCTGGTGAGTCCACTGCCACTATCCACCACGCTGATTGGACTCTTTTTCTGTCTTTCTTTCTTCCTTATTTTCCAATGATTCCTTCCATCCATCCATCCATCCAACGATTCCTTCCATCCATCCATCCATCCATCCAATGGTTCCTTCCTTCCTTCCAATGATTCCTTCCTTCCCATTCCCCCAAATTGCTATTCAAAAATATATAGACAGTTGATGTATCAGGTATGTGATGATGCATGGAAATTGTTGATGATGCAGAAAGATAATTATCTTTCTGTCTTTCTTTGTTCTTACTTTCTGTCTTCTTTCCTTCCTTCAAATGATTCCTTCATTCCTTCCTTCCATCCATCCATCTGTACAATAATTCCTTCCTTCTTTCCTTAATTTCTTTCTTCCTTCCTTTCTTCCATCCATCCAATGATTCCTTGCTTCATTTCTTCCAATGATTGCTTCCTTCCATCCATCCATTCTTCCAATTTCTTCCAATTCCTTCCTTCCTTCATTTTTTCCTATGATTCCTTCCTTTCATCCATCCATCCATCCATTGATTACTTTCTTCCTTCCAATGATTCCTTCCTTCCCATTCCCCCCAAACTGCTATTAAAAAATATATATATATTTGATATATGGAAATTGTTGATGATGCATGGAAAACTTAAGAGCTTATTCACAAGAAAACCTGAAAAACCTGTTGACTTAATGAGTAAAACAGTTAGTGATATGGTAAAGCTTTCTGCAAGGTTATGTTTATTTAATGTCTCAGGGTTTCTTGGTAAAATGTCAGTTCTGTATTATTAACTTGAAGAGAAAGAAGAGGGAGCCTTGTGAGGGTTGAGCTATGTAGCTGTTATAGAGTGATAACTGATTATTACTGATGTTCAACAATGGCAATTTGCTATCATATGATGGGAATAAAACACTGTGGTTTGCAGGACCGTTGCTTCTCATCAGGCTACATCACACCACTTTCCAGTGTTATTTATTTAAGGATTAAGTAGTTGGAGTAAGACCTTTAATCATGTTAGGTATGTTAGGAATAGCTGCTTGACTTCTGTTCTCTCTTCTCAGACTCTGCAGGTGCTGGTCCATGGTGAAGGTCCTGATGTAACCCCAGTGAAAGTGCTGAACTGTGACACCATCTCCCAAGTGAAAGAGAAAATCATTGACCAGGTTTACCGGAACCTTCCCTATTCCCAGAGACCAACTGTAGAGAGTGTTGCTTTGGGTAGGTTTACATGCAGTTAATCGCCCCTGCATAGCTTAGAATGTGGAAGTGTGATGTAACGTGTGTATTTTCTGTCCGTACTGCAGAATGGCGTCCCGGCTCAACAGGCCAAATTCTGTCTGATATGGATTTAACGTCTCAGAAGGAGGGGAGGTGGAAACGTCTCAACACTCTGGCACATTACAATGTGGGTGCTAAAATAAAACTGTTCTGTACATGAAGTAAATATGAAAGAATTGTTATTGATGTCTGGACTGCTAGTTCAGTGACAGTGTGTACTTTTTATTTATTATTATTATTGTAATTAATTGCACCTAACAACCTGGAACATTGTATTGCAGTATTACAGTCATTTACCACCAATCTTAATGACTCTTAATGACTGTATTGGTTTGCATGTGTTTTTTTTGTTAGGTACGAGACAATGCCACTCTTGTTCTGTCGAGAGTTCTTCACACACAACAGTCATTCGACCAGAATCAGGAGAGCCATGAAGAAAGTGGGTTTGCCTTTTTTGCTTTCTGTAGCACAGTGCACAGATACAAATATTATGTTTTTGGTATGCTAAAAAAAATAAAGCCCTATGATGCATGCGATTAGTACTCAAGTGATCCCTTCAAACAGATCATCCCATAATGTCAGATATTCTAGCAACATAGAAAGATCTAAAAGAACATCTGCCTCACTTACTGCTGGATCCCCAGCCACTGCAACATTACAGGTAATGAAAAGGCAGTCAAACTGGCAAAAATAAAATAAAGCAGCAGCTGAATAGGAGATCACCTGAGGAATCACCTTAACTCAGTCGGTGAAGAACCATAAACTCCTGCTGAATACCTGAATTGACAGGATGATCCCAAAAGAGGTGTCCTGTTTTGGCCTGGTGTCCCATGCAGGTGCATTCCCATCTTGCCCAGTGTTCCCAGGCTTTGTAGGCTTTGTATCCGCTTGGACCAGTTCTGTTATTAAGGCGAGGGAGGACGTAACCAGTAATCAGGGAGCGTTTATTGTGGATTATTGTGCATTGCTTTATATGTTTTAGTTTGCCTGTGCCATACTGTACATGTTTGGCATGAGTAAACCATATTGAAGGTATGCTGCTTGACTTTTCAGGAAGTGCTCTGCTGGAGGATGAAAAAGTGTTCCACCTGGTACGGCCAGCAGACGAGCTGGATGAAGTGAAGTCCAAGAGGGGCAGCATGAAAGACAAAGCCCCCATTAAAACCATCACTGAAATCTACCTGACCAGGTTGCTGTCCATGAAGGTAAAGTACAAGAGTGTGATTAATTGCTTAAAATAAATAATTGCATGCAGATTTAGTTAAAGCCACATAGGACTGCTATTACCAATTATGGTCAATGTTCAATGTACAGTGTACAAGTACCAGAAAAACTGGTACAGGAGCCTATGCAAAATACAGCCTATTCAACACCACCTAAGCGATAGACATCTATGGAAGCTTTTAGAGCTGATTCTGCCATGAGAATGGCAATTTATCATGATTTTGAGATTTTCATCATGGTTTAATAGTTGGAGCTTGTGAGATGGGTCATAGCCTTTATAGAGGTAGAAGTAAAGTTTGATTTTTCATGTACGAGCATTTCAAGGGTGTTCCGTAACTACAAAAATTCCGTAAAAAGACTCTGGGTGAACGTGAGCAGCGTCGACTGGCAAGAATCGTTTCATGTAACATCGGAATTCAATGCTGGGGCCTCAATGAACATCAGCGTGAGGACTGTGCAACGTTCCCTCCAAGAGTATTAAGTATTAACTGCTGTACCAGCTTTTCTGGTACTTCAGTGTATAATCACTGAAAAAAATATTTAACGAGAATGGAAGCACTGTAGATAATGAACCAGTGACGTACTAGATGTGAAATAACCCAATATCAGTATTCATATTTTGTTGATGCAGAAACCGTAATTGCAGTTAAAAAAAAAAAAAAAAAAGGCTGAGGCAGTGAGTCAGACTGCTGAAAGTATATGAAGATTAAAGTGTGTGTGTGTGTGCGTGTGCGTGTGTGTTACAGGGCACGTTGCAGCAGTTTGTCGATGATTTCTTCCGCAGCGTGTTGTGTTCGGGAGCTGCGGTCCCTCCAGCTGTCAAGTACTTCTTCGACTTCCTGGATGAGCAGGCACACAAACATGACAACGTAGACGAGGAAACCATCCACATATGGAAGACCAACAGGTCCATACATACGCATTCATAATGTCACACTGACTGTAAATCAACATCACAACACTCCCAGGTTTCCTGTCATTCTCCCTGCCTTTTTCAAAACAACTCCTGTTCACTTCATCACCCTCCCTTTCTTTCTGAAGTTCTTGGCAGCCAGCACTTGTTTTTTTAGTATTTTTTTTTTTTCTTCTGAAGCAGTCTGTCTGAAACAGTCTTGGGTCTGTGCAGCTTTTTGTGGAAGATCCCAGGCCATACAGGCTTACAGGCTTCATCATACAGGCTTCGCTGAGGCATGATGACACATTTATGCCATGCTTTACCAGTGCATCTATTAAGATTGACAGGTGAAGATTGTGTCAGAATCTCTCTTGGGTCCAATTGTCCTACCTCAGTGTAGATGATGTGCAGATGCAGTCGATTAAATAAGAGGCACTGCTTCAGTGATGACTCAGAACCAAAAGGAGGTAATTGCCTCCTGTGGTAATGCAGTTTGTGTGAAACAGACTAGGTCATTGGTATTAAAAGTTTTCTGAGCTAGTTGAAAAGTTAGATGTAATGTATAATATTGTAGCACTGAAATGTCCATAGAAACATAGGAACATAGTTTAACATTGTTTAGGAATTTTTTTTTTCATATTTTCATTTTGGAAAATGCTTATATAGTACATAATTGTAATACCATAGCATACACTGAGGGGGCATTATATAACAGAAGGTTTCAGAGACTGATCTTTCAGATGCTGTGTTTTCTCATTCATTTTTCCTTTTTCTAAAAAAAGAATCCCTGAAAAGTCAATGTTAGTTTTCTTTTCATTGGTCTGTCCATTGGTCAAGCTGATAGTCAGCACTTTGTGCATGTCATTCGCTTCAACACAAACATATGAATACACTTTAGATTTAACCACACAGAGGTGTAACCACTCACTCAATACCCGCTCATTCCTTCATTTCTTCCAATGATTCCTTCCTTTCATCCTTCCATCCTTCCATCCATTGATTACTTTCTTCCTTCCTTCCAATGATTCCTTCCTTCCCATTACCCCCAAAGTGCTATTCAAATATATATATAGATTTGATATATGATATTTGATATATAAAATTGTTGATGATGCATGGAAAACTTAAGAGCTTGTTCACAGGAACTGGACAGGATCAGTAAATATTATTATATTAAACACTTGTTCACTTAATGAGTAAAACGGTTAGTGATATGGTAAAGCTTTCTGCAAGGTTATTTTATTTATGGGGCAGTCATGGTCTGGGGCAGTCATGGTCTTGTGGTTAGGGTGTCTGACCCGTGATCGGAAGGTCCCAGGTTTGGCTGACAGGACTTGGCTGATGTAACCCCCATTGGCTCCCCGGGCACTGTGTGCATGTGTGTTCACTGCCCCCTAGTGTGTGTTCACTAATGTGTCTCACTGCATGGATGAGTTAAATGCGGAGATCCAATTTCACTGTGTGCAAGCACAAGTGACAAAAATGTCTGACTTTCATTTAATGCCTCAGGGTTTCTTGGTAAAATGTTCTCTGCAGCTCCTTCTCATTTCTCATATTTTAAAATTCATGTAAGGATTGTTGCCAGGTAATTCCCCACATCCATTTTGATCCTAAGAGTCGGGGGAAATTTCTCAGCACTCTGGCGTTAGTGCTATTAATTAATTTTAGTGTTATAGGATAATATTAATGTGGTGTTTTTGGTCTTATTTGTGACGTCGAGCGGATTCCTGAAGACAGTAGACGTGTCTCACTGACTTGGTAATGTCATCTGGCATTTCAAGCAGGACTGTTTCTTTGTGAATAGACGGTCTGAAATAGCTAGACTTTGGTTTTGATGGAGAAGACATTATATTGATTGTGAATATAAAATAAGGACAGAAGTGACACAAGTGCAGTGTCGTGTAACATATAAACAGGTTTAAAGAAGTGCTTTATTAGAGCTTGTGGTAGTGCACTAGGCAGTTTTATAGACATTGTGAAACAGCAGCTTTACACAAATCCAGATGTAGATTGTATCCCTGATGAGCAAGCCAAAGACACAAGGGCACTCGGGGACAACGGCATCCTTCCACTGCACCTTTAAATGTAATGCACAGGGTGGGCCATCTATATGGATACACTGTCGTGGGCCAGTTGAACGGCCACCAAGGTCTCCCGATCTGACACCCATAATTATCTGACTTTTATCGGAGACCTTGGTGGCCAT
>JAOTRJ010000016.1:2995208-3005219 GCA_028564905.1 Leptodoras praelongus
CCACCCGGGGATCGAACCCGGGTCCTTCTTGCTGTGAGGCAACAGCGCTATCCACTGCGCCACCGTGCCGCCCTCTGTGGTATTTGTTATGTCTGAAATCTCTCTCACCCTCTCACTCTTTAACTAACCTGCTTATCTTACTACTATGTTGCTCAGTAGTCTTGAATAGAAGGCAGCGAAACATCCTGGACATGTCGCCAGACACATTCACGTACTTACTTACATCTAGGGGCAATCTCCAAGGAAGGAAGGAAGGAAGGAAGGACTGCATGGCTTTGGACTGCAGGAGGAATGTCTGAAATATTCCATTCTGTATTGATTTGGCTTCATTGATTCAACTGCTGAAATGATCCTCTTCACAACAGCTATATCAGTATTAATTTGTTAGAGCACAGCCTCCTCTGTAGTCTCAAGCTTGCTCGAATAATCAGACTGCCTGTCACCCTTAACTGTGGGCCGCATAGTGGGGTAGTACACTGTGCCTCAGATGATTCATCTGTTGCTATTTTTAGAAAGAAACAACCTCAATATGTACAGAACTTTTGGTAGATCATGCACTGTAATCCATTCAACTGTAAACTGAATTGTTTCAGAGAATTAAATTCGAAAGAGTCTTGTGCCCTCCTCAGGGATCAGTCTTGCTCCCATCTTCTAAAATACAGAGAAGAAGCAAGGAATGAAGGAAGGAAGGAAGGACGGAAGGAAGGAAAGAGCGGAGGATAAACATAAACCCAATGATTCATCTTTTAACGTTTTTTTTTTACTTTTAGGTTGCCGGAGGGCAAACTGTGTTAACTGAATGCTGTTAGTGCAAATACATTAATGAATCAGTTAATTAACAGATCATGTACCCATTCACAGCATTTTCAGAAAAAAAAAAGGTTATCCTATTCCAGAAAAATCCCAATAAACCCTGCATGGTTTTCATACAGAAACTATGCTTGTCTCATAGTTTTAGATTCCCCAGATATCCAATTTACTCTTCTGCTGTGTTTGTGTTCATGTGTGTGTATGTTTGTGTGTGTGATTGTTGTTATTCTTTCCATCTATCTTGCCTTCTCTCTCTCCGTCTATCTCTCCCTCTCTTAGTCTTGCTCCTATCGAACCATCATTGGAAAAAATAACAAACACAAAAAAAAACAACCCAGCAATCAGGCCATCCTGCAGTGAGTGCTAAACTGCATGTATGGCAGTAAATCTTCCCGTTCAGGCAGTTATGGCTTTCCGTGTTAGTGGACACCTCCATGAGGGAGCTGGATTAGTCATGTGCACTGATTTTAAAATGAGAGTTTTTACAGTTGATGTTGGAATTTGAATAAGACTAGGTATATCTAATTTTGCCAGACGACCATTAAATGCAGGGATTTGGGTTTTAATGAATCATAAGCAGAGACGCTCCCCCTGTTTAAGGAAGACTGAAATAGATTTCAATCTCAAGTTGTTTTTTACTAAAAACTTTTATGCACTAGCTAGCATAAATTTACCACATGTTGATGGCATAATGGTTAAAATGAATTCTGTCCACCCAACCCGTATTCATCCATGTTTCTCTTCTTATCAGTTATTACAATACTTGAAATATAATTACAGTACAAGCAGGGATGCACACAAAATATAAGATGCTACTTGCATTAACTGTACTTTTAAAATGCCTCTCATTTAATACAGAATTGTCAGCCTGGGTGTACTTATAAATGCAGATATAACTCACTGAAATAATCCCCAGACCAACTTATGCTCTGAAAAATCTACCTCCTGCCTGTGGTTTTCCAATATTTCTTAATTACAAGCATCATTTGGACTTTTAAGACATTCATACCACTGTAGCAACAACACTAAAACAGTGAAAACTAAATCATTTTCTGAAATTTTCTGAATAATACACTTTCTACTATATGTTTTACATGTACTGCCCCATTTGTCAGTGAGCAAAAGTAGATGTTGTATCTATGAATGTTGGTGGTAATGACAAAATCAGCATATTAGACTCCAACGTTTAGGTTTTGACCAAAATCATGTTTTTACAGTTTACATGGGTGTGTGGGTGTCTATGCTGTACCTGGTGGCAGATCTCATGCACCACCACCATGGTGAGCTCCATCTGGTAGGAGAAAGATGAGACTTCTGGATCCAGCAAAATCTTCTGCTCAACGAACACACTAAGACCCCAGTTCTCCATCGCCGCATACGGATGTTTAGGCACAGCCAGGAGATCTATACACAACAACAAAAAACAATGTTAAGACCAGAGGTTATGCTATAAAGTAAGCCTAATATAATATTTTGTCAAGAAAGCTGGCTTTAGAAAACTGTCCTTCCAATCCAGCTATCAAGAATGACAATAACAACAGCAAAGAATTGAACCCATGAAATCAAGTCAAATTTAATCAGGTGTGGACATTACAATGGAAACTGATGTGCAATTTAGAAATCCAGAGTTTAAAAGACTGTATAAAAACAGTGCAGAGTTGAACACGCTGGACCTAGAAGAAGGTGCAGGACGGTGGATACACAATTCAATGTCTAAACCATTAGTGCATGCAAGGTTTAGAATAACTAAGTTAAGTATAATAAGGTGTTATACAGTCAATAATCCAAAGAGCTGTCAAATGAACAGTCAAAGGTGTTTTTAGATACTGTACATTCAAGGTTAACAGAAATGAATTAAGTTCAGAACTTGCAACTAGAGGATTGGCAAGACTACTAAATGAACTACTGTGAGCAATGTGTATTAGAAATGAGTTAAAGCTGATAGCTCAAGACACAGTGGAATAGGATGATGTCGGTGGAAGACAGACAGAATGTCTTCCAGAAATGGGATATAAATTAGACCCTGTTCTTCTGAATCCATGGCAGTAGGCAATTTAGGGAGAGTTACTAACAACATGCTTTCCAAAACTGGTCAATGATCAGTCAGTGATGAATGCTGAGAGCATTGCCCTTGGCTCAGTGTTTCATTTGTTTGAGAGAAAATATTTGCTCTTCTTTGTTTCTCCGTGCACAGGATGATCGAGAATGCCTGTTTAAACTTGACTGCTGTGACTCCTGGGGATAATAAGAGGCTGTTGAAATTTTCAAAGTACATTATGGTAGAGCTGGGGGAAAACGGAAGAGAACTGCATTAAGAAAGCGCTGCATTTCCCTGGGGATCTATTACTCTTTTCAGATGGGGCACAATGAGGCATGGGCTCATTGACCTCTGGGTTAACTGACTGCTGTCTGTTACTTGAATCTGCGTCTGGAGTTTGGTAGGTGTAATACTCCTTGATGGAGGAAGAAGCATAACATGATGTAGCTGTTAACACTATCATGGCCAAAGCTACGAAAACTTTCAGGCAGCTTGGCCACTCCATAGCCCACTCCCCTGCTGTGAAGCGATTAGTGCATACTGTCTTGGTAATGACTCTCAGCATGTTTAAAGTACCAACTACCACATTTACAGAAAGCATGTAGTGAAGTTAAAGTCTAGGCAAAAGCAAACGAACAACTAGGCAAAGCAAATTTATCTGTATTGTAAGTTTCATAAACATATTCAAGATGTACTTTCAAGTATTATATTTTGCGGACACATACTACCGGACGTATAGCACAACGGTAATTTCGCTGTATCCAGTGAAAATCAAATATCTACAGTGTGATTTCCAATCCTAGCAAATGTTCTTGTGTAAAATATGTTGTAGAACAATATACAATTACACTGTGTAAGACATGTACACTACGTGTTCTGTAGAAAACGTTTCAATTGCTTTGTTAGAATTCGCATATGCGTGATTTATACTAATAAACAGTATTATTTCACATACACACAGACACACAGATACACACACACACCACAAATTAGTGATAATAACATTAATAAAAAGCAATTGTAGGTGTATTACATGCAATAAAGGAGTTATATTTAAAACACAAAGTTACATTAAAAACCAATGCTTCTTCTTAATGTGTTTAAGGACATTTATTATTCAATTTGTAAGTAATTAAACATTTAATTATTTTTCAAACACTTCTTAACCACAGCGATTGCAAGACAATGGCAACAAAACAAGAAAGGAAGTGATTTCCAATGTTAGGAAACAAGCAGATTATATTTGTGTGTGTGTGTGTGTGTGTGTGTGTGTGCAGGTAGTGCGTGCATGCTCTCTCCCGCATGGGTGTGTCATGCCAATATGACTGTGTAAAACGTGAGCAGCATCCACAAAGCCTCCATAATTATGTTCGGCTCTCTGTTCTGGGTTTCTCCCAGGGCTTATTACCCCAGCAGCTAAAATCACTTGCTTGACACTACCAATACTGTAAAAAACAGTAGTTCATACACTCAGCTAATGAACGCAATGTTGTGTGTGATGGCTGAATATGTTTTAACCTCCAGTATTTATCAATGAAAATGAAGTGTGATAGTGTGTGGGGGAAAAATTAATCAAGATAACCACACACGCACTCTCTCTCTCTCACACACACACACAGCGGCGTCTGAAACCATTACGAGTAGCTGATTGCTGCACTGAGAATATTTTATTCCCAGATTTTAAATAACATATTTTTCCTGTCTTAAGTCTTCAGAAGCTTTACACATACCAGATGATGTTCTCCACTATATAAAACACTTCCTGTGCACTACACTGCCTTAACAAATGCTATCACTAACAGTAAACACACCACATTGGCAAAAGTTTGTGGACACCTGATCATCACACCCATATGTGCTTGTTAAAAGATCCCGTTCCAGAATTAGTCCTCACTATTCTGTTACAAGAACCTCCACTCTTCTGGGAAGGCGTTCCACTAGATTTCCACTTTCCACTAGGCCTAAACTGAAACAGAGTTAACACACACTAAAAGCACTAAATGCAAATACGTAATAGTGTCAGGAACATCAGTAAGCGCATTTTACTTTTGTAACACTATTAATTCCAACAAATCAAATTGAGTCAACAGTCAACACCCCACTGCTTACTGTATATCTAATCTTGATGCTAATCCTTGAATTTGGCAGGATTGGTCAGGGAAAGCTTGCATGTGTGCTTATGTTGGTGGTGAAGTCAAAACTGGAGATTGAAACTCCAAACTATCTAAAAGATGAAAGTGTCTGTGATGCTACTGAAAGTAGAAATGAGATTGTGTCGTCTAAAACAACAACAGCAGTTAGGGATAAATCAGCCATGGCAAAGTCTTCTACAGAAAAGCCCACAGCTAAGATTACAGAGCAGAAGAGGACACTTTCCGTAGTGAAACCAATGGAACCGAAGAACGATGAAATGGAAGAGAACACGTCCTTTAATGGGCTGGTCTCCCACCCGGGGTGAGATACTGCCTCATGGCCAGTGTCTCTGGGATTGATTCCTGATCCGCCGTGACCCTGACCAGAATAAAGCCGTTACTGATGATTAATGAATGTATAGAAGAAGATGTGGCCATGTTTGAATTAGTGAACATAAGCCATGTTGACACTTTTTAACTGTAGGCTGTACTTTTGCTGTGCTCTTTTTAGCAGGGTAAGTTTATTATGCTCTTCAGTTGACATTAAAGGGCACTAAATTAGCTGGACATAAACAACCTTAAACCTTTTAACCGGGCCACAATAAGAGCTTGGCAAGTGGTTTAATGTATTGGAACATTGCATTGCAAGGCAGAGGGACTGGATTATGGATTACTTTCTACAAATCTTTCCTGTAGACCAGGGGCTTCATTTATCAATGGTGCATATGCATAGTTTTGTGTGTAAACCATGTATATGCATGTTTATATGCATTGAATAGGATTCATCAAGTCTTGCTTATGTGTGATGTACGTCTATGTCCACACACTCCTGACCATGCATATGCAAGAGAAAAGTAGGTAAACAGTCCATAGTTTCTTTACACAGCTTCTATGACTATGCAGTGTGTCTGGAAAGTAATCCGAATGAAATTTCCATGCTCTGTAGGGCTTAAAAATGGGGATGTGTTTTTATCTTGGGGAGGAAATCACACGGAATGGATGAGGAAGGACTGGGATAGTTTTTTTTCAGGCAATAATTCTTTCACAGTCAGTGAAACACACCAAGTGTGACTTGGTGTGTTGTCATGATGGTGGATCCATGAAGAGGTGATCTGATGGCACACACTCAAAACCCTGTTCCTCAAATTTTCCAAAACTCCAAGGTAAAATGTTCCATTTGTGCTACAAATTTTTATGGGCAATCCATTGAGAATCAAAAAAGATGACGGACACTGACTTGTTTTTTGATTTGTTTTCTTTGGATGAGGTGAAGTAATTGAACACCCATGATTCATTTCCTGTGATCACTCTGTTCAGGAAATTGGGCTCTCTTGTTAAATGGTCAGGTGACAATAGGGTAGCTTGTTGATAAACTTTCTTCAACATTTCTGAGTTTCTGATGCACTTTTACCAATGTTCTCACAGAATTTGGTTATATACCCATGCTCCAAACTCGCTTGCATTGTTTCAGTGATGAGGCACTTCAGCAGGGTTTCACACGCACAAACATCTTTCCATCATTCATATTGCTGACACCAAAATGCCAAAATTATATTTTCCAAAATCTTCAGCTGACATTTCCATGTCATTATCTAATCAACCAATCATATGGCAGCAGTGCAATGCAAAATGTCATGCAGATGCAGGTGTCTCTGTAATTTTAACCAGGTCAGTGCCAGATGGTCTAGATGAGTATTTCAGAAACTGCCGATGCCCTACTCACTTACACTTGACAGTTGAAGATTAGAACAAAACGATTTTTTCAGACTTCAACTGTCCAGTTTATATGAGTGCCCACAGTAGCCTTAGATTCTTGTTCTTGGCTGACAGGATGTGGTCTTCTGCAGCTGTAACAAATCCACCTCCAGGTGGGCTTGTGGTTAAGGAACCATCCTTGTAACTGGAAGATCACCAGTCCAATCCCCACAACCTACATGACATGACTTAAGTGCTATTGAGCAAAGCACCAGACCCCTGACTGCTCCCCGGGTGCCATGGATGGAGCTGCTAAATGTGGAGGACAAATTAATCTCTGTCCAAGCACAGTAGGTCAATGGTCAATACTTTACTTTCACTTCAGGTTTGATGTCTTATGAATTCTAAGATGCTTTTCTGCTTCTGAAACCAGCCCAAATCCCCCAACCAAACAAAGATCACAAAAATCACACTTTTTCTTCATTCTGATGTTTGATGTGAACACTATATGAACCCCTTTCATCGTGCTTGCATCTGTATCTGCATTATATTTTGCATTGTGGTTTTTCTGAATAATTGGCAGATTAGATAACTGGATAAATGTGCAGGTGTACAAATGTTCCTAATAAAGTGGACAGCAAGTATATTCATTTAAATTGCATTTATGTATTAGACAAAATACTTGTAAAAATGCCAAATAAGCCATTTTTGCTTCACTTCATGTAAAGGGGCTCGCCGTACCATGGCCTAACACTAGGGGGCAGCATCAGCAAGGTGTTCATGCTGGGAGGACTTCATGTCCCAGCATGCATATCTGCAATCAAGCCCGACAGGAGACACCTGCTTTCCACCCTATTTAAAGGGGTTCTTGAGCGGTGCCTCTTGTCGCACTTTTGTAGAAGGATGACGGGGTAGGGTTCCAGCCCAGAGGTAGTTTGTTAGGGCTTTATAGTTTGACCTGACAATGATTTTTGATAGGCTATTTACAAGGAGAGAGATTCCCGAGTCTAGATTGTGGTTGCTGATGAGTTGTCTGAGCACACCACATTGTTGTCTCATTTGTTCAGTGTTTTTTGCCCATTCCCCCACTATGGCGGGTAGTGTAATATTTTCCAGTGGGGGCTAGCATGCTTTGGCTCCATTGTTTATTTATGCGCTGCTCGCACTTTATGTGCCTATTCTTATGTGACTGAGACCGCTGATTAGCATTTTATTACACGGCCCCTCTCATTTTCCCCGAACATTTTTTATTAAAAAACATATCTCTTTTGTTTGAGGCCGCCAGATGTTTTTGAGCTTAAACCCTCTTCTTTTTCAGGATGTGCCCATATAGCTAAGTGGTAATGCACATGCTCAGTATGCAGACAGCCTGAGTTCGATTCTTGGCCATGTGAGTCACACCACACCATTCAATTAAAAAAACATATATTTTTTCCTTTTTTATTTTTTCCCCGGCACTCACATTTAGGGATATATTTATGTATATTTATTTTCCCTATATATAAAAATATATTTACTTAACCTGTCTCTCTGTCGTTATTTTACTTTTTCTCTCCCTCTATTGGCTGGGCTGAGAAATAACAGCTCTGCTTTTCCTGCACTTGGGTCCACTTTCCCAGGCCCCCATAACAGAAAAGTGCAACTACAAAATGGACCCAGGAGAAGAGTCCTCACTGAGGGAGATAGTTCAGCTCCAAGGAGCAACATTATCACATTATGAGAAGCTGCTGCACAACATTATGCAGCAGCTGTCTGCCCTAGGGGAGGCAGTTTGGGCCCTGGGCTCAAGACACCCAATAACCCTCCCACCACTAATGTATGTATGGACTCTGAGGTGGCTATCCCAGAAAGATATGCCGGGGAGCCAGACCACTGTCAGGACTTCCTGTTCCAATGCTCACTGGTGTTTGAATGACAACCATCACGGTTCCCCACCAGCTGCTCCAGGGTGGCATACATGCTCTCCCTTCTCACTGGCCGTGCATTGGCCTGGGCCATGGCTCTATGGGAGACCCATGCCCCTGAGTGCACCAGCAAGCAGGAGTTTGCTGAAGCCCTCAGACAAACATTTTTCCACCCCAGAGGAAGACAAGATCCGTCACCTCCTCAAGCTCTCTCAGGGTTCTTGGCCGGTGACAGAATATGTTATGCAGTTCCGGACCCTGGCCTCAGAAAGTGGGTGGAATGAGGAGCCCTTGGTGGCAATCTTTCAGAGGCGGCTCAATGAAAAACTAAAAGATGACCTCGCCTCTCATGACTACCCCCCCTCCCCCCACCTCTCTGACCTGTATGAATTGTGTGGAAAGTTAGATTTCCATCTCAGACAGAAGGCTAGGGAACAGGGGGAGGCTCGCAATTTGCCAACCTCCTGGCACACTGACACCTGTCGAATTGTGTCGAGGGTCAAGGGACCTCAGGAGCCGTCCCTCGGGAAGTGGATACTGTAAGGGGGCTCACTGTACTGCAGCATAACACTAGGGGGTCCCAGCATGCATATCCCAAAATGCATAGCTGCAATCAATGTGTGACAGGAAACACCTGTTTCCACCCTATTTAAAGGGGTTCTTGAGCAGTGCCTCTTGCCGCACTTTTGTAGCAGGGTGACCACGTCTAGGGCTCTGGCCCAAGGTACCTTGTCAGGGCTTTATAGTTTGACCTGACAGTGATTTTGAGAGGCGATTTACAAGAGTCTAGATTCCCGAGTGTAGATTGTACAGTAACGCACTCATCTACGGAGTATCATTGGCCATTGCATACAGTTGTGTGTACACACGTTATAAATATAAATCTACTTCTACATAAAGGCAGCTCTTATGCACAAATTTAGCTTGTTTTATGGATGCTTTGATAAACGAGACCCCAGATGTCTGCCATCCAGCAGCTTGAACAGCTGTTTAATGATGGATGGGTGATCTGGAAGAGTACACCAGGTGAGTAACTTCTTCCCTCCAGAATAAAACTGCACACAAGATTCTGTTTTTCCATATTCCAGAGCTAGGAGCATTTTGGGGAAAAAAGTAAAAGTGAATTCCCATCACCATGAAATAGGTGAAATTTTGTTCCAGCTGTTTATCAGTGTTTTCAGTACACACTTTTCTCATGCTATTACTATTTCCATATTGGTCATAGACTCTTGTCTACTGTTGTGTATTTTGACTTTATTGAATGCCACAAAAAATGGAGGAAATGTAAATGTCTCCTGAGATCACAATTATTCTAAACAATTCTGTATTATTATTTAAAAGAAGACTAAGACAAAAAGGGCGGCACGGTGGCGCAGTGGATAGCGCTGTCGCCTCACAGCAAGAAGGACCCGGGTTCGATCCCCGGGTGGGG
>JAOTRJ010000016.1:3012075-3024118 GCA_028564905.1 Leptodoras praelongus
TACACCCGTACACACAGGTATGACTTTGAGTAAACCTGAATTAGCTTCACAATGTACGGTACACGTGATTACACTGCCATCAGATAGCAAAGACACAAGTCATTCACCTTACGCACGGTCAGGCTTACCTAGTTTAGGCAGGGAGTATTTTACTTTGAAATAATTCTGGTAGAAGTTGAGAAGGCTTTTGGTGATCTGCAGAGCATAATCTCCTGATCCGCTCTGAATGGCATCAGGTCGAGCATACAGACGAATCTGTCAAAAAACACACAATAACACAAATGAAGACTGATACGGTGTTCAGGAAAGCTGTAGGCTACAGGAAAATGAAAGTACATTACTGCAGTTGGTCAACGTCAGATAGAAATGTGAGGAATTTCACACCACTGCAAAAAATGAGATCTCAAACTTTCTCTTCATTAGACTGCCTTTAAATAAATACAATATCATTAAGCCTATATAGTCCTATATACTAAGCCCATTTCCAAAAAAAATCATTGGGACACTTTCTAAAAATGCAATAAATGTTTTTGGAAATTTTGGACAAAGAAATGATTTTCAGTGTTTTAATGACAAATTGAATGATATTTACATTTACATTTATGGCATTTGGCAGACACCCTTATCCAGTGTGACTTATATTTATCTCATTTATACAACTGAGCAGTTGAGGGTTAAGGGCCTTGCTTAAGGGCCCAACAGTGGCAGCTTGGTGGTGCTGGGGCTTGAACCCCCAACCTTCTATTCAGTAACCTAACACCTTAACCATTAAGCCACCCCTGCCCTATATTTGTTAAATATAATCAAATTTAGATATTGATGTCTGCAACACACTCAAAAAAAAAGTTGGGACAGAGGCGTGTTTACCACTGGGTCACATCAGATTTATTTAATCATACGTTTTAATCGTTTGGGAATTGAAGATACTAACTGTTGCAGTTTTGCAAGTGGAATTTTTGACTCATACATAGATGGATAGATAGACAGACAGACAGACAGAAAGATGGAGAGATAAATAATTCAACAGTGGTGTTTTTGATGTGAGATTTGAATTCACAAGGTATGTTTTATGATATTTTTTATTTGTCAATGCAAGAGATTTTGCAAAAAAAAAAAAACTGTACTGGATACATTTTCTGTTGGAAAAAGTAACACATTTATGCATAAATGTAGTCACGTAACAGGACTTCCCTGGTGGACTGCGGAGGGAACGAGAATGTTCATCTGTCTGTGAAAATTATTTAACGTTCTGCAGAATGCGTCTAATAATAATAAATAATAATACATTCAATTTATATAGCGCCTTTCAAGATACCCAAGGACGCTTTACATCAGGACACATACAATACATTAAGTTAAAGAAAGTAAAGTTAAATGAAGAGATGAGTTTTTAATCAAGATAATGAAGAGGCAGAGTGAATAGAATGTGGGAGAGAGTTCCACAGAGTCGAGGCAGCAACACTGAATGATCTGCCACCAAAGGAATCCAGCCTAAATCTAGGTATGACCAGTAGGTCATAGTAACATCCATGCAGGGCTTTAAAAATGAGGAGCAGTATTTTATTTTCTAGGATTCTTCTACCTATTTGGCACAGCACACATTAAACAGCCACTTTCTTGTAGCCACACAAAGTGGACAAGTTTCATTTCCGCAATGTCTCCTTTGGATATTAATAATAATGCTAATTGGAGGGCACATAAAAATTATTATGCACTGGCAAATATTGAGCAGCTTTCTAAGTCAAAGGTACACAATTTGTAATAGAGATGAAATTAGAGTTGGAAACATATCAAACCCAACTCCTTTTTGTTTGTCAGACTTAAGCAGCAACAGGTTTTTGCAAGCAATTACAGCATCATGACGCCCTGTGAGAGGACTACAACCAAGAACTACAACTCCCACAGGGCCTAACCAACAAGGCGCACCTGCTGGCGGCCATCTTTGATTGCCTTGTGTAATGCAGCGCTGGGGAGATAAAAGGGCAGCGTTTATTCTCCCCAGCATGGATCAATTTTGGAACTGCTGTTTATGCTGCTCTATGCGTCAAACCTACTGATACTAAGTCTGATATCCCAAGCTAGGTATACTTCTCATTATTCATGCTAGCACTGATATAGCCGAGCACTTAGCACACCGTCTGCACTCACGCTTTGTTTCTTGTTTCTCCTCAGTTCACCTGTTTATCCAGAGCATTTATCCAGAACGTGTTTGGACTCCCGTTTGCTTTGGACTCGTTTGGATTACACCCCGTCGCCTTTGTGCTGTTTTCCACGCTCTATGTCTTTGTTTGTTTTTATTGACTGAACTATACCAGAAATACATTTTTTTATGTTTCGTGCTGCGCCACAATAAACAACTCTGCACTTGACTCCGACCTGTGTGGGATCATTACCGAAACATCTTTATTGTTAAAAGTCAGTTTGATGGAAACAAGCTGCTGAGCAGAAAAATGTACAAATGCCTTTTTTTTATGACTTTTCATTTCATCGCTTACATTTTGCTCAGAAAGTCAAACATAGCTGCTGATACTGATGTCTAGCTAATATTTTTACACAGAAAGCAAAGACAACTTACCTATACACCTTAATATGAGTGTCTATGAATCATAGTTATATCATAGTTTTTAGTTTAACTTTGTATGGTGGTCTAAAGCTTGCAGTATTTTTCACACAGTATAAGACAGCAACAGAAGCTGAGAAGAGAAATTAGAGTTAAGAGACAGAAAGGGGTAGGGAGTGAAGGAATATGAGAATGTTTGCGATGCAGTCCTGCTGTAAAAATGATTGACTAGCTGAGGATTTCTTTTTCTGCACAGCCTTTCAGTCAGACTGAAGAAATGGCTTCACGAACCTGACATAACCCATTCATACAGTCACCAGCAAAGAAAAGAATACTGGTTCACAGTCATAAGTTATGTTTTCACTTCGCACCTTGATACATTAGTGACTCATTTCTTTCCGTAAACTAATGAATTATGAAGAACAATATGAATGTTATTTTGAATGGATATTTTTTATATACTGCATACCTTATATACAGCATGTGTGTTGAATTAGTAGTTCATGGACAAGTGAAACAAAATGAAGTCTGATAAAGTCGGCAAGACAGAATACAACCCACACACGACTCACACACAGGAAGACAGAATTCTTAAGGGTTGTGAGTCACAACCTGCACTGACATATAATGGAATGAAACAGAAAGAGTTGCTACAACAAAATTAGAAACCACAGATATATGTCTATAGCACGGATCTAAAAATTTACCTAATGGGTCCAAATCCATATGCAACATGGCACAGTGTTTCTAAATACAAATGGAGATTTGGACATTTTCTTATTTAATTGACACTCTCTTATTTAGGTCATTGTCACAAGTTCACACTGGCCCCTTGTGCAGTGTGAAAGCTGTTTTTAGGCCCAGAAGTGACCCAGAGTGGTGATCAAAAATGGTGTTTTGAGGTGTTTTGTGTCATCTAAACCCTGGCACATTCCTCATCAGGTGTGGAAGCTATCTGAGCTTGGTGTCCGGTAACATGGTTCAGCTTGACAGATTACTTCCTGTTTCTCCTTTCATGATGCTGGGGAAAGGGTTATTATGCTTATGGATATTAATTCACCTTTATCCTTTATGGTACTAGAGTGTTTTGCAGGTATCGCATGCCAGCCATTTAAAAAAACACTACTCTTGCTGTTCTCTGTTATTGAGTGTTTGTGCCACAGGGATTGTAACACAGTAATGGGGAAAAATTAGATGTCAGTGACTTGCCAGGTGGGCTGGTTTGAGTATTTCAAAAATGACTGCTCTCCTGGGGTTTTCACACACAACAGTGCCTAAAATTCACACAGAATGGTGTAAAAAAAAACACCTAGTGAGTAGTAGTTTTATTCTGGAAACATTTTGGACATCATAGGAGAAAGGCCAAACTGGTCCAAGCGGACAGTGAAGCTGTGATCAGTCAGTTAACGGCACTTAACAACCATGGTGAGCAGAAAAGCATTTCAAAATGCATAACATGTTGAAGGCGTTGAGGCAGAAGAGCACACTGGGTTCCAGTGCACATTCTCAGCAAAACTGGCCAGTTCAACATGTAGTGATGTGAAAAATCCCAGGAGACTGCCTGAAGTCACAGACATCACATTTTGTGCATTCTGATCTTCAGGTTCTCAACTTGTATCTGCATGAATGGTATGTGCATGCTTTTATACATCATTGTGCTGCTGCATGTGATCGGATGTAGGTGATTGGACAACTGCATGACTAAGTAGGTATTCCTAATGAAGTGTTCATTAAGTGTATTGGAATTTCAAACATGTGATCTCATTACATGTAAATGAGACTTTTAAAAGGGCAGAGATTTACATGCAAGGGCACCTGTACACTTTCTGTGTGCACACAAGTTACTTTTGTGTTATTTTTATTTTTCAATTCTCCTTTTACACATACAGTATGTGGATAAAGTTTCCACACTTGCACACAGACTACAGCTCACCAGTATATACTCTTAAATACCAGTTCTGTAGAACTAACACCTCAAAATGTTTGCTTAATTAGGATAAAACCTCGAAGTTATAACAGCAGTGTGGCCATAAAAAGACTCATGACCAGCATCAACTGGGAAGAATTGTTTCATGCAATAGGCAACACCGCCTCAAATAACATCGGCATTCAATGCTGGGGCCTGAACAAACATCAGCGTGTGGACTGTGTATCGTTCCATCCAAGATCCTGTGCAGGACCTACCAAGTATTTACTAGTATACCAGTTTTTGTATTTTGTACCAGTATCTCAAGGAGGGAAAACTAATGTCCATATTTCCAGGACAGAAAGCTAATATTGCCCAAACTGTCAGCTGTTGTGTGGGCTGTCTCTTGCTGATTGATTCACTCATTGACTGTGCTGCCATAAGGTCAGGTGATGTTACATCATAAACAGGAATTTGGGGGGTTGGGGCTGCATTTGTATATTTCAAACAAGATAAAAGTTAGGAGCAACAATCCCACCTAAATATCAAGTTATTTACTTTGAAAAACTGGTAACTAGTTAGATGAATAGTTAGCACCAAAAGTGGTGGAATTACAGTGACATGTTACTTCCTACACTGATCCAGAAGTGTACCTGCAGAAGAAGGGCCTTACATTTAAGAGCTAATGGAAAACACTCTGGATATAAACAAAGTGGTGAAAGAAACAATTGTGCATGTCATTGCATTTGCATGGCATGCACATTTTACTGTGTTAAATCTATTAATTAATATTATCCCTTAAATGGTATGTTAATCAGCTAGATAGTTTACTCAGCTGTGTTAGTAGGAGAAAAGCACACAAAAATATATGCAGTTAAAGTAATCAATGCAGCAATTGAAATCCAGACTTGGATAGAAGGAATTTCTTGAAATATTATGTTCTTTGCCATCCATCCTAACTGCCAGGGGTGGTGAGATTCTCCTGGGCATATTCTTGTGCATCTGTGTGCATGCCAAGGTTTTTCACAAAGTTGTTTAGTGACATATGAACCAGTATTGCCATAAATAACATGGAATCTTTCTCCTTCTTCCTCTCGAATAGCAGACTTGTACACAAAATGGAGCTATCTGCTTACTAGCTCATGCAAGCAAATAGCTTGTCAACTTGTTCAATCTTGGTAAGATATCGTTTTCTTCAGGGTTGTGCCACACAGATAAAACCTGGCACATCTCATGCACCCATCCATTATTTTAACTGCATATTCCTATTCAGGGTCACAGGAGAGCTGGTGCCTAGCCTAGAGTGCAAGGCAGGAACAACCCTAGACAGGGCGCCAATCCATTGTAGGGAACTCATGCACACACTCGGGGCACTTTAGAGACACCAATTAACCTAACATGCATGTCTTTGGACTGTAGGAGGAAACCGGAGTTACATAAAATGTATATATGTATATATGTATAGATATACATAGACAGATGTACCAACTGCAATGTATGCAAACTATGCAACAAAAATAGAGCAATGCCACCAAAGCGTGTCACTGGTTGCATCCACTGGTGCAAGGTACATGGAAGTTTCTGGCACTGTTTCTGCCATGAGAATGGCAAGGTATCATGATTTTGTGATTGTGGTTTAATAGTTGGAACTCGTGAGATGGGTGATAGCATTTTGGAGGTTGAAGCAAAGTTTGGATTTTCATTTATGGGAATTTCAAGTGTGTACCGTGACTACAAGAATTCCAACAAAACCTTGAACTTACGACAGCAGTGTAGCTGTAAAAAGACTCTAGGTGAACGTGACCAGTGTGAGCTGGCAAGAATCATTTCACGCGATAGGTATGCAACACTGCCTTAAATAACTTTGGAATTCGATGCTGGGGACTCAACAAACATCAGTGTGAGGACTGTACAATGTTCCCTAGAAGATCCCATGGGGGACCTACCAAGTATTAAATGCTATACCATATATTTTTCTGGTACTTCAGTGTATGTAACTGTTCTATAAATCCTGGACAACAGCCAGGGAGGTGATGCCATCTTAGTGAATATGTCCATGAAAAGACACTATGTACAATGGCCATGTGCACAAGAAGGTATCTAGGTGATCATGACCACCCCTGTTGATTGACCGTTCATACAACCACAGTTAAATACATAAAATGTGTTATGAACTAGTATTAAAAGCTTGAACATAAGAGAATGACATGCAAGAAATTAACCCTCATTAAGTAAAAATCCTGACTTACACACCTGACTTATTATTAGATTAGTATTCTCAGAGTTTTGGATCCAATTCCAATTCTAATAACTGATCCTTGTCTATAATTTAGATGAATCCTCAGCCTGATTCCGTCATTCTGATCCTACACTGACGTTTCTTATGGTGGCCCTGAAAATAAAGCTTAACAATCTGACATTCCACAGTAACACTGGTATTTGTGTTGCAGAATTAATGATTGGGAAGGAGCCTGGAGGCCAAACTGGTGGCAGGAAACCGTATGTAGCAGAGTCCAGATACAATTCAATACAATTGTGACAGGATGCAGGCTGCTGAGACCAGCCTGAATGAGAATGGCCAGCTGCAGCCATACACATATGACACTAAATTAGAGACAATATTAGATGTCAAATCAGGTTTCTAAAAACTGCTAGACAGCCTCTCAGATATGTTGGATTGTATTCTATTGGAGTCTAATTTATTAAAGTTATTAATGTTATGTTTGTGCATGAGATATTTATTTGTAATATGCTTACACACATACTGTATATATCCTAACCAAATAGATGCAGAACACAAAAACAAGAAATAATATGATATTGTTGGCCTTGTGTTGTACATTACAGAATCAAGTGACTCTTTGAGGTGATATAAACCATTGAAGGGTTCACTTTTCTTCATCACAATCAGCTATTTTATTGCATTCAAACCTTTTAACTCCACATCAAAAGAGCCTCTTACATATGCACGACATATTGATTCAGAAACTCTTGAACTTTCATGTCTGAAAAGAGCCATTGTTGGGATGGGAGGGGGAGGGAGGGGGTTAGTTCATAATGTGGAGCTGTATCAGTCACGCTTTTGCATGACTAAATTATATGAAACTAAGTAAACATGAAAAATTATTTGCATGTGCTGCAGAAATCAACAAGGTGAGGAAAAAAGAGGGGCAGAATATGAGTTAACCTCTTCGTTGTTATGTTAGTGCTGGCTTTTAAATTGTACTGGGGAGCCTTTTTCATCCTGTTACAGAACTTTGAATAGTATAATCCAACACTGTCCTGGAATTACACTGGCCCTAATCCATCAAAGTTCCATACAAATGAGGCCATATTACAGTTTGCAACGATGTACAGTAAGAAACAATTCTTACTTAATTCTGTTTCTGGAAACAGTTTTTCCTTGTTAAAAAAATAAATGGTCATGTAAGGACTGAATTAATTAAATAAAAAAACTATATGTGATTTTGTCAGATGTGATTTATAGACAGCCCAAAGTTCAAATCCATGCATAAGGAAACTGTCAGTGAAATTTGCATATTCTCATTATATAATCTATTGTTTTTTCCCTGCTGACTGTGCTAGATGCCTTTTGGCCTATACTGTCTTGAGGTAACCTGCACACCCAGAAGAAGGATAATAACACTCAGCATATGGCAGATATGCAGCACTCAAGTGAAAAATACATCCCTTTCCTAGCTTTTCCATTAGCTTGCTACAGACAGTGTGTTTCTAATCTGGACATGCAGCCTACCTGCAGCTGTTCACTGACCAGCTCATTAGTAATCAGTATAGCAAGTCTATATATGTGTGTGCATGTATATACAGATACAAATCAGTCATAACAATAGAACCACCGACAGGTGACATGAACAACATTGATCATCTCATTACAATGGCACCTCTAAATTGTTGGGATATATTAGTTGATTAGTTCAACAATTGAACAGTTGGTTCTCGAGGCACGCATAAGGATCTGAGTGACTTTATCTGAGTCATCTCCAAAAGCGCAGGTCTTGTAGGGTGTTCCTGGTATTCAGTGGTTAGTACCTACCAAAACCAGTCAACCAATGGATCCCAAGGAACCCAAGGATCACTGATGTGCATGGTGAGCAAAGGCTAGCCCACTTGGTCTGATCCCACAGAAGAGCTACAGTACCACAAATATCTGAAAAAAGTTCTTGCGGTCTGTGATAGAAAGATGTCAGAACACACCATGCATATGCACCACAGTGCACAAATGAATCAGGTCTAATGTAACCCTGTTTTATAGCCTTCAGTATCTCCTAACTCTTCTATGCCTTTGTTCTTGGAAGGGGATTATGGTTAGACAACAAAATTCAGACAAAAGACAAACTCCTGGATTTGATAATAGTCACAGTCATACAGTCTATGGGCAGACAGGTGAACACAGTGTGAGGTATGCATGAGTCACAGCACTGAAAAAAACATATTCTTAATGTCCCGTCCAGGAAATTTTGTGAATTGACTTAAAGTGTCTAAAGATAAATTCAGTGAAAATGTATTTCTGAGCACTGGTTCATTTCTCCCCTTGCCTGAAGCTACAGTACAAAAATATAAGATAGATTCTGCTGTAGTATGTTGCCATCATTTTGATGTTATCAACCATTCAGCAGCCTCTTTTACCTCAGAGGGATGATTGAAAATGTTAAGCAAAGTTCAGCAAAGAGATGCTAGTATTATGTGATATCTCCATTTTAGACCAGATTCCAGTAGCCCAAAGTAAAGCAAACTGTGGTATCTTTGAATTGTCTGACACTGACTCTCCAACACCACATCATTGAATGGTGACAGCTTGACAAGCTCACCCTAACTCTACTGAATTCCTTTTTTTGGCACACTCTTCTGCCATATATTCACACAGTGCACTGAAACACAAGCAATCAAAAGAGGGGGGTTGATGGAGTAACGCTTGTTAACGGGCAAAGAGTTGGGTGATGAACCAGCAAGGGACCTGTTCTGTGGGGGCCATCTCATCATTCAGGACTGTTTTAAACACAAAACCTGAAGCATATTTTCTTCAATACTGTGCTGATATACAGATCACAGAAGCTGTAAGTGAATGCAAGAATGCACACTGCTAAACACCCAGGGCACTGAATATAGTTCAGATGACAAGTCAGCCTTCCAAACAGCAAGTGGGCCAGTCTGTTCCAGGCTATCACAGAAGCTACGTGCAACTATACATAAAGTATCCACAATCATTTCCTAGTCAACAAAGACAAGTATGTGGAAAGACATTCTGGACATCATTGACTGGCTGACAATACACAGTCCTTACACCTGCCTTGTCAGGTGCTCAAGGGATATTCTGATCAGCTTGAGGATGTCATAACAGACATCTCCAATATCTCGCTGAGCCAGGAAGTTCTCCCTGCATGCTTTAACATGACTACTATCTTCCAAGAAATATTATTTGTATCGTCAACTACTGGTCTGTAGCACTTAACATAAATAATCATGAATTTCTACAAGCAGCTAGTCATTAAACACATATCATATGACTAGTCAACACACCCTTATGTGCTTGTGGAAGCACAGATTCATCTTTGCTACAATAACGTGCACTGTTCTGGTAAGCCTTTACATTAGATTTTAGAATGTGCCTGTGGGGATTTTTTGCCCATTTAGCCACAAGAGCATTAGTCAGGCTGGGCATTGATGTGAAATGATAAGGCCTGGCACACAGTCAGGATTCCAAATAATCCCAAAGATGTTCAGAGGGACTGAGGTCAGGGATCTCTGTAGGGCACTTGAGATCTTCCATACCAATCCTGGCTTTCTACATAGATACACTGAGATACACTGTCATGATGGTACAGGTTTTGCTGGGCTGGTACTGGTTATGCTGGTACAGGTTTGCTTTTGGCTTTGTAGCAACAGTTTGGGGAAGGACCATACTTGGGTGTCCACATACCTTTAGCCATATAAAATGTGGGAAGGCCTGTATATGGGTGTCCACATACCTTTAGCCATATAAAATGTAGCTTGGACATGACACAAAGCTGGGCTCTATGGAGAAATGATAAAAAGAAAGTGAAGCCATATAGAATACCCTTAAGACACTCAGCAAACATGGAAATTCAGTTCTCTGTATTTCCCCTTCTAACTGGACAGAGAACCTAAGCATGCAATTGCACAGAATATGCATTAATTGCACCTAGCTCTATTCAGGGTATGATGATACAATCTAAGATCCTTCAGAGCCTCTTAGGACATGTCAGGCAGGATAGGAATGGTTGCTTTCACTCTATTTCATGTCTCACTAGAGATTTTCAATTGGGTTCATGTCCAGGCTCTGCTTGAGCATTTTGAGACCTGAATTTATCAATGTATAGAAAGTTTACCCTTTGCCCCAATCCGAGATCTTATGTGCTCTAGAGTAGGTTTTCTACAAGGATGCTGAGAAACATCATCACGGGATTGTGCTGCTACCAAGGGTCAGTGTATGGATGGAATCTAAACAGGTGATGAGATGTTCCTGGTTTCATGCAGGAGTAGTGCTTTGGGTACAAGCCAAATCTTGTATCTAACACATGAGTAGTTCTTGTCTTATTGTTATTGTTCTTGTTCTGACAAGTTGTCCCATCTATAGGCAAGATCTTCTAGACCTCCCAGATTTACCCTCCGGTTCTTGGTTTGGCTTCATGACTTGGTCTATGAGGAATCTTGGTACTTCTCTTGGTAATCTTGGTCAAAATGTCTGAATACTTATGTAAAATGAACATCAGAGGCTTTATAAATAACAAATAAAATAAAAATTGTGTAAAAATATGCTTTTTCCCTTTTTTGCAAATTAGAATGATTAAATTTAGGCTGTTTTAAAAGTGAAATACTTTCTGAATTAAACTGTACTTTGTGTATGTGTATGTGTACACAGTCAATGCTCATGCTGGTGTGTATAAGGAGAATACACTATGTATGACCAGGTATATATCTTGACACCAGGCTGATTCCTTTACTCATCAGATACTTCTCATACAGCTTCACCAGTTTGACAGATGGGCTGCCCAGATGAGCCGGCCCATCTAATGTGATTGATGGAAAGTGCTAGTGCATGGCTAACTGCTACAAACCACAATATTGAAAGTAAATGTAAAACTAAATGGGAGCAGTCATTGCTGAAAGAAATGACCCAGATGGTGGTGAGAGTAATTACACTAATACGAGTAGGACACTTGCCAAGGACAATGATTAAGTTCTCAGGGAGGTGGTAGAGGGCAGAATGAAAGAAAAGGAAAGAGTAGCTGAGATCAAATACAAACAACGGTGCTATAATAAATATCTACAGCTGATGGAGATGATATACTACTAATTACTTCATAAGTATCTACATATCAAAGCCAAGTAGTGTATGTAAGATCAGTGTTAACTCTTACAACACACAATACTTGTGTAAAAGGTCTTGTGCTAATTCATATTAATTGGATTACATTCAACAACATTTCATTTTTTCACATTTATATTAGAAGTTATGGGCATCTACAGGGGTTAGACAATGAAACTGAAACACCTGTCATTTTAGACCACAATAATTTATTAGTATGGTGTAGGGC
>JAOTRJ010000016.1:3070971-3081664 GCA_028564905.1 Leptodoras praelongus
CGCCCCACCCGGGGATCGAACCCAGGTCCTTCTTGCTGTGAGGCAACAGCGCTATCCACTGCGCCACCGTGCCGCCCATTATCGCAATAGTGACACTTAAATACTAAAAGTTAAACCCTATACCCTGTAATAAACCACAGTTTTATTGTGCGTTTATTTTATGACTACTCTATTCAATCTTAGAGGCTTCTGTAAAGGTGTGTGTGGGTGTTTTGCCATATATCGGCATTGGTATTCATATTTTTTTAATTACACGAACTCACTCTCTAGCTATGTCAGCATGTTTCATGGGATATCATTATGGCAGTGTGTACCACTACAGTTACAACATGTTTTTGTTCACATTATGCAGTGTTGAAAATGTGTTTTTTTGATCAGGACATACTCACTTCCTATGTATGTGTATTTCATTTTGGTGGTTACAACTGAGCTGGATATGTAAATGCATGCGTGTCCGTTATGTAACAAGGGCCTGTGTTTTGGTTGCCAGGATATTCCTTTTCAGCTGCCACTGAAGAAGTGCGTGGTGGTGGGTAATGGAGGAGTTCTGAAGAACAGCGGGTGTGGTAAAGAAATCGACCAGGCCGACTTCGTAATGAGGTAAGACCCGATCATCATGTCTGCTGGCATTGCAAAAAAAAATTGAACAAGGTCTGTTTGGAAGTTAGGTAGTGCAATGAGTTCGGTGTGAAGGATGGCTTAGTCTGTCTCTCATTCAGTGCAATGAGGATAACCAGGATCAGACATGTCTTAGGTCATATATACGGATTTGGAAAGGTGGCATGGACACCTAAGCACCTCCAGCGTTCTGTGTGCACAAAGCTGAGGTGATGATAGTGTTTGTGTTACCGGTCACACTCCTGGATAATGATTATTATCATGCAGTGCGGAGTGTGAGACAGCAGACAGGGGAAGGATGCATGTATTACTTTGCTGCTGTACTTACTACTGAAATTATCATGACTATTCTTATCTGCTTTTTTCGAGGTTCTTATATAGTACTACACTACTGTATATTTGTACATAGCAAAAGCTCAGATGTTTAATTAACACGTGAACTGAGATGGTAGGTGTTAATTACATGGTGGAGATCTAACCAGTTTTACACTTTACCTTATTGCTTGTTAAGCCTTTTACTCATGTAGGCTTCATTCTACTTCTGATTTCACTATGCTTTATTTAAGGTCATATTTATTAAGGTTTAATAATAACTTCTTGTTAGGTGTAGTTTAATCAGTTCTTTGAGAGTATAAACATAATTATTATTATTTTCTCTCTTCCTTTTTCCTTTTTATCTGTTCTCTTTCCTCATACTTTTGTAGTATTTGTCTATTTATCTATCTTACTTACACTATTATTTCTCTGTTATGAATATTATGGCCTCCCTCTGTACTATGTTATGAATATTATGGCCTCCCTCTATACTATAACCATAGATACTAAAAGAAGGCTATGATATCACTAATAAAGATTAGTCGGTTCTCTGAAGAGAGGGGTGGTGGTGGTGGAAAAGAAAAAAAATTGGTGTTGTCTATCATATATTACAGAATATACATATTCACTTAATTTTTTTTACATTTATGGCATTTGGCAGACACCCTTATCCAGAGTGACTTACATTTACCCCATTTATACAACTGAGCAGTTGAGGGTTAAGGGCCTGGCTCAGGGGCCCAACAGTGGCAGCTTGGTGGTGCTGGGGCTTGAACCCCCAACCTTCTATTCAGTAGCCCAACAGCTTAACCACTGAGCTAAACACTAAATTGTTGTAATACTGTAGTGCAGGCCACATGTATATTGAAATATTTGGCTTTTACTTTATTTTTAGACTACAATTACAATTAACTTTCAACATGTATTGACTTTCAGTCTTTGTAATTAAACTTTGCTATGCATTCTAAATGTAAAAAAACATTTCATGCTGACTAGAGGATTGAGTTTCTTTTGTCCCTTTTCTTCCTGTTTCCACTCTAGATGTAACCTGCCCCCACTGTCCAAAGAATATACTGATGATGTAGGCAGGAAGACCCAGCTGGTGACAGCTAATCCCAGTATTATAGAGAAGAGGTAATCGTATATGTTTATGTCTTCCATAAACTATCAGTATCAATAAAAGGTGCTCGGTTTCCTCACAGTGACTGTTGAGACACTCTTGACGCTGCTTATATGACAACATTTGAAGACAAACCAACCAGATTTGAAAAGTCTAAGCTGATAAGATTTGTCTGGCATAGATAAACGGTTACATTTAGGTCTGTCCTCCAGTCTGTCCTTTTTGGGGAAACCATTAAATGTTGCATGTTCTGTAAGTTTCTATGTAGAGACGTACAACAGAGGCTCTGAACCAAACTCTTTCCAAAAGCATGTCATAATGCATCCTGCTCATTATGTGCATATGTTTTTGACGCAATAACCGCATGCTCTGGTGTTATTATAGTTTATTTCCCATTCAAAAGTTTTGTTTGTCTAAAAGTTCTGAAATGTTTCCCCAATTGTCTTCAGAATTGCTGTAATTTGCCTGTAAATGATGTGGTTTGCTCATAGGGTAGACTTACAAGAGAAATAGTGCCCATGACTTGTGGGGAAAAAAGTTCATTTAATGATAATTCAATTTCCCTTCTCGTCCACTTTCTCCCAGCTTTCAGAGCCTGCTCTGGTCTCGCAAGGCTTTTGTGGAAAGCGTGAAAGCCTATGGCTCCAGCTACATCTACATGCCTGCCTTCTCCATGAAGCCTGGCACAGACTTGTCCCTGCGTGCCTACCATGCGCTGGCTGATTCAGAGTCGAATCTGAGAGTGCTGTTCGCCAATCCAGACTTCCTAAAGAACGTGGGACGCTTCTGGAAGCACCGGGGCGTACACGGCAAACGTCTTTCCACAGGCCTTTTCTTGGTGAGCCTGGCTCTGGGAGTGTGCGACGAAGTGACGGCGTTCGGTTTCTGGCCGTTTGCACTGGGCCTCGACCAGCAGCCTGTCAGTCACCACTATTACGACAACGTACTGCCTTCGTCTAGGTTCCACGCAATGCCGGAGGAGTTCCTGCAGCTATGGCATCTCCACAAGAGCGGTACTCTGAGATTGCGCCTGGGCCACTGCGCTCACTAAAATGACCATGTGTAGGATGAGGTATTTTCTCTTTAAAACAATCAGACACCCACCACCTCAGTCTTCAAATTACCATGCGAAGAAAAAAGTGGCTGCAGCTCCTCCTCTATCCCAAAAGCTACCAAACTGATTCCACCCCTAGTGTATGCTTGATCCCTGTGGGTAGACACTTAATACCCCCCACTAACACACAAATGTATTCACACACACACATAGACCCACAGACAGACACCCACACACTTTCTTTTTGGTTGCCAAGGGACTGTCTCAGTCTTGCCAAGAGCAGTGTGAGTGTGTAGAGTGGGGTAGAAGCGTGGGATGGTATAAAGCTGTAGCTGCACTTACAACAGCTGTTCTCCCATGTCTATTTTTTTTTCATTTTGGATCCTGAACAAGGGCATGAGGAGGCAAGCATGGAGCAGGTAATTAAAGACATCTTAAATGCACTCTTCCAAAAAGGAGGTGCATTGAGAACAGCACGATTTTTTTTTTGCCAAGACAACATACAGCCATGACCATAGTGGGTGGGGCTTGATCAGGGCAAAAAAATGGACAGAAGAAAAAGATAAACAACCGTTAAATTATTTTTGCCTTTTTTTTTGGTCGCAACATTCTGTGGATAAATGTTTTTTGGTGCAAGAAATGAAAAAAGGGAAAGTATTCTTCTATTAATATGTTTTGGGTTTTTTTGGTGAGATTCAATAATGTTGAGGTTGAGGTTGAGGTGTTTGCTTCCTCAAAACAGAGGAGCATGTGGGTGTGAAATGAATGTAATGTCAATGCACTGCTGTACAGCCTCAATTTGAATACGAGTTCATCTGTGATTCTGAGCTATCTGTATATTCAGGTGTTTGTGCAATGCTTTGGTTTGAACAGTCTACTGATCATGTTGGAGTAAAATATGCTTTGTCAGCTTCAATCCGCCATCAGAAACCAAAATGAAACTTTGCAGGCATCTACAGTTACTCAGTTTTGCGTCATGGTTTTGAGCGCTTATGTAGAAGCCCATTTTGTGATCATTATAGAAGGATTTTGCCAGTGGAGGTGATGTGACTGTGACTGTGATTTTCTGTGAACTGCAGTCTTTAGTATCTTCTGTGAATTACAGTCTTGCTTTGATAGTATCAGTGATTTTCTATGATAAAAACCCACTGTTGGTTTGAACATCTAATTTGTCATGGGTTCTACTGGGGCATTAACACTGCCTGCAACTGCTCAGGTGCTGGACACCTGGTCCTGGACTGCAGTGTGTACATTCAGTACATGTAATGGATGTAAAGGAAATTTTGGGCTATACATCTGATCAAGTTTCCAGTTTTTAGCTAAATTCTACCTGTAAAACGTTTTCTCTGGTTTTGTCATCTCATAAACGAAAGCAAACTAAAGGAAACATTTACTTTATAGGTCTTGCTGGTTTTGATATATCACTGATTCATAGTCTCTGAAAAGAGTTTTTTTATATAATTATTTTTGAAAGGACTGAAAAGAATGCGCTTAAAGTGTAAAGGCATCAACACTGTTTAACCTGCATTAATATTACTAATCATTAACACCATCACAAGCGTTACTAACAAAGAATGAAATGCATACACACTCATAGATGCTTGGGGTTTGCTCAAGGCCAGGCATGTATCAATCCTCACTGTCTCTATTCCATCTGTTCACATTCCTTGAGAGGTCTAGTGCCTTGTTCATGTGGAAGGGGGATAAAAAGGAAAAAAGAGACACCAGCAGCAGTAGATAAGGACTACGTATTACTCTAGCCTTCATTTTTTTTGTTCCTCATAGGCAATTCTGCATATTGAAAATCTGAAACTGGATGATGGATTAAATCCAGCAGGATCTTGGATGTTTCAAGGAGTCTTATCAAAAGCTGGTTGCAAATGGACCAATTTGAGAGTCCACCTTGTTCTCACTCAGTTGCCATTTGAAGGCATGTCTTGTATAATTGTAACTGGGAGAAACTTTAGAAACAATACAGTGGGCATTTGAATATATGTTATTTGCACCTTTGTCCTGTTCAGTATTGTGAATGACTGAGACTATTGCTTGTATAGCAACCTGCATGACTGTGGTATGTGTACTTGATTAGGAAACTAACTGAATTTGAGTTAAGGAAGTTTTTTCTTAATGATTATAGGGTTTCTTTTGTTGTTGTTGTTTTGTGTTTTTTTACACTTCTGTCCCTTTCTGAGCCATGTTAAGCTGTGTACCCAAAGTGTAACAGTGCTTACTTCAGCCATTTGTTCTCACTGGCAATTCCCAATGATAATCTTACTATGAAACAATTATGGAACACATATCGATTCAGGCCACAATTTCTTTAATAAACAAAGGCTCCTTTTACTGTTACAGTTGTTGAGTAGGTTATAATTTACCTTTTCTGAACTGGCTTGAGAAAAAAAAACTAACGTATGTAATTTGTGTAATGTTGAAGATTTTAAATAGCAGAAATGAAAAAGCTGAAACTGAAAAACAGACTCTTAGCCAGTCAGTGAGAGCTTCTATGTTTGAGCATGTCATACTGAATAAATGAGAAGAGGAAGAACAGCTTGCGCCGAGCAAAGGCTTTGTGACAGCTGGGTTATGCCAAGTGGCAAAAATCAAGTAATCTGTGTTTGGGAATGATTGTGAAAGGATGTAATAAAGTAACCCAGTTTCAACTGTCCTGTTTTTCTGCACAGCTGTCTCTATTTTATGTTAAAGGTTGGTTGTGTTTTGTATGTTTTTCCACTGTGTTCAGACATTAATTGATAGGCATACTAGGGTGTATTCCCACCTCACACCTAATATTCCTGGGATAGGCTCCAGATCTACCGTGACCATGATCCAGATAATTGGTTACTAAAAGTGAGGGAGAGTAAGATTAGTATATTGCCAGGTGTGAGACACTGCACAATCACCTCCAGAATTATTAGCGCCCTTCATGAAAATGACAGAATATTAATATTCACAGTCAGTGTTTGACATTTGAGCTTAAACTTTATGGGATACTAGAGAGAACAGCAGCACTGTGTAACTTCTTATTATAGTCTAATAAGATTAGAGCACTTGTACAGGGTGTTTGTAGACCACTCCTCCATTAACAAATTCATGATGTTAGGTTTTTACAGGTATGCCCTCTTAATACAGACCACAGTTTTTCTATTTTGGGGTTATATTGTGGCACTATCCAAGGAAGAGAAATCCAAGAAATAATAATCTCCTGGAAGGTGTGGCTCAATGGTTAAGGTGTTGGGTTACTGACTAGAAGGTTGGGGGTTCCACCAGCCACCAGGCTGCCACTGTTGGGCCCCTGAGCAAAGCCCTTAACCTTCAACTGCTCAGTTGTATAAATTATAGAAATGTAAGTCACTCTGGATAAGGATGTCAGCCAAATGCTGTAAATGTAAATGGAAGGTGCAACCCTGTTTCAGGTTTAAGTATAAATCTATCAATCAAGAAGATGATGCTATCAAGAATACACGACTTCCCAATAGTCCCTCATCAGTGCCAGTGCCTATTTTTAACCAAACATGTTAATGATTGTGCAGAGTCAAAAAGTTTGATTTTGATTTCATCTGCTTATAAAGCATGAGTTCATTTGTACCTCCATTTACCATGTTACATTTTCAGAAGAATTACTTTTTCCAAACAGCTCACTGTAATAATTTCGAAACCTGACGACCCCAAGATTCTAAACAAATTCTGAATCTGTAACATTCCTATGAGAAGTACAGAAATTATACCCAAATGAGTCATTGAAACATTTAAATTCCACCTGTATACTGTTAAACCCCAAGGCAGAGACAAAGCCATACATATACATACTATTTCTGCCTGTAAGGTCACTGATCTGTGATGCCTCTATATAAACAGTGACCTCTGAAATAAGTATAACTCTGGGGAAGGCAAAGCTGTAAGTAGCTGTTAGTGTTTTCAAAGCATTCCAGTGCCCACTACATACAAACCGAGTGTGTGGGTGTTGGCTGAACAAAGCCCTTTGAGAAAACAAGGAAATCCATCGTCTCTCTTCCGTTAATCTTCCTACATAGAGAGGCATAGAGAAGATACCATGATCACAAGCACCATCACTGACCTTTCTCCTGGTAGAATAACAAGGATAAAGGTGCTTAAGGACATTAATTAATTTATTTATTTATTTATTTATTGGCCCATGCTAAGCTAAGAAGTAAACCTTGGAATAAACAATACAAAGCAGTGTGACTCAGGAGATATTTATCTTACGTTTCAGAACTGACAGCCTTAATGATATCAATGTATTGCCAGAAGTAAGACCAAATGTGTCTGAGAAGGTATAACTCCTAGATGAGGGATGATCATAGATAATAGTCAAAGCCAGTGGAGGGAAGAACTTACAGAATAGAAATATTAACAAATATTAGGTGAAAACTTTTATAAAGGGGTAAGTGAGTGTGCTCAGGATTAACCAATTAGATTCGAGCTCATGTTAAAGTGAAGTATTCAAATGAAGTGTTCATGAGTGAAGTGACAAACTGATAAAACCCCAAATGAAGATTAGCTGTTTCTGTAGGATTATCTTGACATCTTTTTGGTTTTTAGCTTTCAAACCATGCACTTGATCTCACTGTTAAAATGGATCAATGAGATGAAAGGTTCAAAAGAATTTTTTAATCGTAAGATGAACACATGCAGCGGAGAAATCATCTGCGATATTACCAAGAAGGTGTGGTGTCTATGTTTAGTCTTTACTGTTAATTTATAAATATAATATGCATACACTTTATTTGTTCATATCTTTGTTGGTTTCTGTAGGCCTCAGACACTGGAACATTGTGTCCCATTGTGTCCAGGTGTTATTAATGGATGTACGTATGGTATACAAGGCAGAGACGATCGAGCACTCGGGAGAGTCATCTGAGTCGACATGGGATCCCTCCAGACGTGTATTCGTCTGCTATGATACTTATATCTTGATAATAAACTTTAAAAAAAGAACCAGACAGTGTCAACAGAGTCCTTTTCATCTCCGCAGTATTGCTATGGGACATACACAACAAAGTTCTTCAATACACCTACAGAACCTCTTCACATATATTGGCTATGGGGTAAGGTGACAAGATGGAAGCCCTTTCTCCACGAACAACTGCAAGCCGTGTAAATTTTAACAAAACCAAGGTAGAACCATTTGGGTATAATTATATTATAAATATATGTCTGGTCCAAATACAAATCAAATATCACCCAAAGAACATTATACTCATCATAAAGCATGGTGGTGGCAGCATCAGGCTCTGGGGCTCCTTCATCTAAGTTAGAAGGAGTCATGGATTGCTTCAAATACCAATTTATTTTGGCAGAAAACCTACTGGTTTCTGTTAGACAGCTGAAGATTTCACCTTCTACAACAGGGCTAAACAGTAAGAGCTCTGTAAAGGAAATCCACTCGCAACATGATACTTCATAAGCATTGATGACGTTCAAACAGAAATGCATGATTCCAATTGGTTAGTCCTGTTTCTCACCATAGCAGCTAGTTTCCAGGGAAACATTTTTAAAAAGATACCAATTCTTGGTAGACATTTGGGAGGTTAAATATAGAATTGCAAGCATGATGCAAAAAGAGTTGCTTGGCATTCAATATATAATATATAAAAGATACTGAATATACTGTATTATATACAGTTTATATATTATATTATATATACTGCACAGTATGTGTGTAATAGTAACCATCCAGGAATAATCTGGGGTGGTTACATACTTAAATTATTCAGAATTGAACTACCAGTCAGCTCAGCCTAATAATACATTAATTTAGTATAATGGTTCCAAAACCAAAGTGGTCTGACTGAATTCTCTCTCACGTCCCATTACGGTTTACTGCTAACCGCATCCAGATTGAATCTTGCACATTGTCTGATAAATATATTTGTATAAATATGAGGTTCTTTAAGTTGCCATATTAAGTTGCATAGAAATCATGTTTAAATTGATCATACAAATCTTTCCGAATCTACAAACCTTACAGGGCTGTACCAGTATAATGTTACACCCCAGAGACAGAGCCATACACTCTGTATGTGAGAGTGTTATGTCTAGGCACAACGACACCTGTCTGTGATGCTTCTATATAACAGGTAAATTCTGAAATAAGTATAGCTCTAGGGAATTCAAAACTGAGAGTAGTTATTAGCCTTTAAAAGCATTTCACTGCCCACTACTTACAGAGTATGTGGGTGTTGGCTGAACACAGCTTCTTGAGAAAGAAAAGGGGAATCCATTGTTTTTCATTCGATCTCCCCATATTATAGGAATAATCAGTTGTGTAAATACTGCTGACTATCAGACGTAGTACATGTGGAAAAAAACTGTCCAATGCATTTTTATTGGTGCATGAGAGCAGAGACATGGCTGTCTCCTAGGAGATGGCCAAGTGCCAAGAGCTGCTTTTATCATAGGAACAAATTTGCACAGAACTATGGCGAGGACACCTTGATAACTAGATATCACTAACCTAGTTTGTAGAGTATCAAGGATAAAGACACTTAAGGGCATTCTTTTATTTATTTGCTTAGATTCATGGACTTGAATTCTGAGTGACTACATAATAGAAAAACAGCCTGAAATGACAATAAGGAGGAAGAAACAATGTTCAGCAGGGGAATCCATTCTTCTCTGTTCAGCAGTAGGACTTATTAGGAGATATTTCTATTACATTTCAGAATTCACATTAATTAATAAAAAAATAAAAGAATAAATAGCATGCAGGCGTGACAATCACACAGGATCCTTTAAACAGACTACTAGTAAATTAGAACGTAAATGGCGTCAAGGTAATTTGGTATTAATGCAAACAGCATGGAGATGCAAGGAGATACTCTTGGGTTATAGAAACCTCTTAGTGCTGTTAGATCAGCATATCTCTGCACTCTAATAGAAGATAATAAAAATAATCCTAGATTTTTATTTAATACTGTTGCAAAATTAAATACCAAGAGTTAAGACTACCACAGAAGCATGCACACCATCAATATGTACTAGCAATGACTTCATGAATTTCTTCAGTGACATATCAGGAAAAAACATTCAAGGAAAAACATTCATGAAATCTATCATTTTGGGCCATTGCATTTTTTTTTTTTGCTATATATATGCGCTGGGTAAAATTATTCATTTTACATTTACATTTATGGCAGATGCCATAAAGCAGACGCTCTTATCCAGAGCGACTTACAAGAGTGCTTACTCATTAAATTGGGATATCCAGTGCTAAGGCTGGTAGACCTGAATTCAAGTTACTTTGAGCTGTGATACTGCTAGAATTTTAGCCATTTACTACCTATTAAACATTATAAGTCCCAGAACCCAAGTATTCCTAAGCTCCTAAACACAAAACCAGCGAAGAACAAGACATAGGAAATACAATAACTGCTATAAGTGCGGTAACAGCTTTGAGTTAGTGCTCATTCAAAAAAAAAAAACAGTTCATCTTCCACTGTTATGCTGTTGGCATACAAATGGATGTTTATTAAAAAAAAAAACAGGTGGAATAGATGATGTAATAAAGTTGTAAATAAGATGTAAATAAAGTTATGTGTGAAGGACATTAGAAATTGAATGCTGAG
>JAOTRJ010000016.1:3200960-3211554 GCA_028564905.1 Leptodoras praelongus
GCAGACACGGGGAGGACATGCAGACTCCACACAGAAAGGACCCAGACTGCCCCACCCGGGGATCGAACCTGGGACCTTTGAGGCGATGGTGCTACCCACCGAGCCGCCGTGTCACCTGTATTGGTATTATTTAAATGTTAATATGCCTATTAGCATATTATTCCCATCGGAAGACCAGTTTTTCCATTTAATATAAAACATATAAGGTAAAGATTTAATAAAAACGACTACATTGTAAAGACTATGTTGGCCTGTTCGCACTTATAACAGTTTAACGATTTAATGAGTTAAGTGCATGCGGTGAGGATTTAATAGTGAAACTGCCTCTGAAGTAATTATGGGCTTTAACACTATTCAGAAGGTTACGCAAGAATTACGCCCATGGGAATAAAAAAAAAAACCTTGCGTAAAATAGCCGCTTGTCTCCGGTATGTGAGAATCTGAACTTGAGCACATTTTTGTTGCACAATTTCATCCCGAGGAGCGGTTTTCACTCTAGCGCCAAAGCCTGACCACGCTGACTGCATGCTAGAATGCAGTACAGGCTGAAAATGCACTGAGAATTATACTTAATACTTAAAAGGTTAATATGTAAATAGGACAGTGTTTATTATATGAGTATTGCCCTTTTTAAGTGTGCAAGTTTTAGAATTAAACCTCTGTCTCTGCATATGGTGCTGAAGTGCATTAAAGCGTAGTTTATGTTACAAATGAGAAATGGAGGTTAGAAAGTTCAAATGGTCAGAACTGTTTTTTTAAACCTGGAGCTGTTTGTAGTGTGTGGCTGAGGAAGGGTTTGACCTCTGACCTGGGCAGTGGGTGACCCTGCGCAGCATGCGGTCCACCTGAGCAGTCATGTCTTCCCAGCAGCAGGAGCTGGCCTGCATGTGAGGCTGCAGGAGGTGCAGGCGCTCACGGAGCTCCTGGTAACCTGCACATGTCACCTCCTCTGACTCCTTAGCAACCATCAGCTTCTCCAGCTCATCCTCCAGAATGATCACCCTGAAGAGTTAACATCACATCAAATACCAAGAAACAACAGTTACATTGAAATCGAGGCAGATTTTCTTATCTTGGTGTACACGTTTTCAGATCTCAGTAAGAGAAAAAGCAGTTGCTCGTACTCGCTGAGCAGGGCTTTGAGGTGGAGCTGAAGGCTGCGGATGGACGTGTGTAGCGAGTTGAGCTCTCTGCATTTCTGTCTTGCGCGACTCGTTCGGCCTGAGTTCTGCGCCTGCTGCTGCATCTCAAAGTATCGGTGAAATTCATAGCTGCGCTGCAGGTCACCGAGACAACAGGCCAGAGAGGGATGAAGGGACGCAGTGACGGTAGCCACGCTGTTGTACGCGAGAAGGCGGGGCTTGGACTCTAGCTCTGCCCTCCCAGAGGACAGCATCAGAGCCAGTCGGCGGAAAAACTCAGAGCTCTGGCCCACCCACAACTGAAAGAGCAACTGAGAAAGAGATGCACAATTAATGTCAGCCAGGATAACTGACAAACTCAAACACACCACCACCACCACCATGTTACAAAAAAACACAATCTGAACACAAGTCTAAAACATTTCCTTAAATTAAATTATTCAAGCTGGAATCATACCGTAGGGTCCACAGGTCACAGTGCACTACCAAGCACAGTAGCTGGATATATAACTGTGGTTCTATGTAGCCTGGATAACTGGACACCTTTTCGTGAGTACGCACATGTGAGCTAATATCTATTAACTTGTTAAGGGACACGATGACATGATGGTACAGTGGGTAGTGCTGCTGCCTCACAGTAAGGAGCACCGGGTTTGATTTCCAGGCCATTGCAGGGTCCGTACTGTGTGGAGAATGTTCTCCGCATGTCTGCATGGGTTTCCTCCCACAGCCCAAAGACATGCAGTGAGGCAAATTAGAGATACTAAACTGTCCCTAGGTGTGAGCGTGAGTGTGTGATTGTGTCTGTCTGTGTGTCTGCCCTGTGATGGCCTGGCAACCTGTCTAGGGTGTCTCCCTGCCGTTTGCCCAGTGAGCACTGGGATAGGCTCCAGTACCCCTTGCAACCCAGTAGAGGATAAGCAGCTTAGATGATTGAATGAATGAATGAGGGGATGCATGACAAATATACCAATATATACCCCATTCCCTGTACATCTTTCCCTGGAAACCACTTAAATCAGCACCGGTTGCAAAGCAGCTGTACAGAAATATATGAACACATTATATACTGTATGTAAATAGCATTCTCTATCACTGCTCCTAACCTCACATGGATACGGTAAGCCATGAGAAACCAACCACCCTTAGGACTGACTGTAAGGCGTACAGAGACGACCAACACAGTCGTGCCACTGGGAGGAGTGATAACCTGTAGCACCTAGAGAAGGGCTACAGTGATGCCTAGTTGGCAGAAATGCAGGTTTTCATAAGCAGCACAGCTGTAAATAAAATAAATTGAAAAAATAAATAAATAAATAAAAACAACACACACCTAGACTGGCATTCCAGGCATCCAGGCTGCCTGTAGTAAGCCACTGTGTTAACGTTCATCACCCAGTTTCTGTTCAAACAAGGGGAGCCCTCATAACTATCCATCATAACAGATGAAAAGCTAGTCTGAAAATTAGATGGCTGCCTTTGGGGTGAGTAGCGCACTAGACAATGGATGCTTTGCGGTACACCGTCACAGAATGGTTAGTTGATTGGTTTACAAAACCGGCTAAAATATGACCTTGGGAGGAAAGCTTATGTTTAACCACAGGGTCACTCAGAATAACCTAGACATATAAATCAACCAAACAATGAGAGAATGTGTAAACCAAACTGTTTTACTTACTTTGAGAGCAGGTAAGCTGTAGTCATTAGTCAGCTCCTGCGCCTGCTCGTCAGAGAGGTGCTCTGCCCCCAAGCCCAGGCCCAGCTCTCTGATCGGCACGGTCGACACGTAGTTGGTGACGTTGTCGATCTCGGAGTTGAGCGGAAACGTAGCACAGTGTCAAGGATACAAGGTGATAGTAAAGGTTGCGCAATGTACTATATAACATATAGTTATAACATATATAACTATAAAACTTGAATAAATAAATATAATTATGCCATTTAATATTACAGGAAAACATTTATTGTATATACTACTACAAGAATAATGCTGGTGGTTTGAGGAGGATATGATTTAAGCATGATGCAGGTGGCGATGCGGGAGGAACGGAACGCGCAACGGAGGCTCTGGTAGGCCGCTTTCCTCAAACCAATCAACTGCTGGCTGCGCAGATGCCCCGCCCTGTTAAAGGGACAGGCCGCACTCACCCTGTCGAGTAAACTTGACAAGTGAAACATGATCCAACTGTGCAGACGTCCGAGAACCATCAGGGCAGACATACATTTACATACACTACCCAATCATCACACCCTCCACATACACACCCTCAAACACACACACACCCTCAAACACACACACACATTATAGTCAAACATTCACCGTTTTCAATGGTCTAGTTCAGGGGTTCAATCTGAGCAGTCAGAGACTGCTTTAACTGCAAAACAGATTCTGCAGTCTCTCTGCATACAGATGTGTTTTATGAACATAATCAACCCATTATAGTTTTAGAGTTGAAGTTTTTGGATTAAACCAATTCAGTTCCAGGAACCAGTCAAACAACTGTAAAAGGTCTGTCCGGAAAGTAATGAGAATGAAATTCCCACTCTCTGTAAAGCTTACGCATGGGGATGGTGGTTCAAGGTCAGTAAGAGTGGGATCTCAGATAAACAGTAGAACCCGTTTCAGTTACATTCTAGCCTTCGCAGTGCCCAGACTTGTTTTTGTGAAACCCAGCTGAAAAGCCTCATCACTGGAACAACGCAAGCGAGTTTGAAGCAAATGTTGGATGGTTGAACAATTGAGCCCAATTTCCTGAACAAAGTGATCACTGGAGATGAATCCTGGGTGTCCGAGTACGATCCGGAGACAAACAGACAAAGTGATGAATGGCACGACATCATCACCTCGTCCAAAGAAAGCTCGCATGAGCAAATAAATAAAAAAATCAGGTTTCTGTTCATCGTACCAGAAGGCCACCACAGAACATCCACAGAGCCGTCACCAAGACTCTGAACACCCTTACAGTTGACATTTCAAGCACTGCTACCAACAGGCATTGTGTGCATTCATAATGATCATATTTTGAAGGCGATAATATTGAATAAAAATTCTCATTACTTTCTGGACAGACTTCAAATAACTAATACTACTGTAAGGTATTAACTATACAACTATAAAACTACACATCTACATCCACTGGGGCAAAGTTCCTAATAAAAGTATTATCTATCCCAGAGTTGTATCCCACCCCCCCCTGACACACACACAACACAAACAGACAGTACAGAAACAACATTCACATCAGGGCCTGACATGCAACAACACACAGACAAGCACAAACACACACCAGGCAGCAACTGTTAATGAATTACACAATACATACTGTATATGGACACAATAAACCAAACAGTAGTGTTAGGATTTTCTCTTGAGGTTTTTAATCCAGAGCTGAATCAGTTACTATTTAAAGAACGAAGCGAGCGACTTGATCGGTCTGGGTTTAATGGATCGCTCTGTCTTCACTGGGAAACTTATGATGGCGCACGGATCTAAAATATATATTTAACTGTGATACGTATGAAGCGAATTACCTTCTAGCTGACTTACAATGCCAAAAATGTCAAGGTTCGAGTTGAAATTCCACTCCAGTGTTTCCACCTCGCATCCCTTCAGGGATGACCTGGAGCCCTCAACATTAATGCCAGATCTCACTAATGCTAGCTGAATGATCACAAGTTCTCAAAGCCATGCTCTAAAATCTAACGGAAAGCCTTCCCAGTGGAGTGAGTAACACTTACTATAACAGCTACGGAAGGACTAAATCTGGAATGGGGATGTTGTGGTCAGGTGTCCACAAACTTTTGGCCATATAATGCAAGTTAACAGCTCAAATATTAACAGTTCATTGGCGCTCCCTTTCCACTGATGGATTAGGTACAGACAAGTGTACGGCTATAACGCACATGTACATTGGGTTTATCTGATAAACTATTAAATCTACAATAACCTGGTCAAGTCAGTGAAACACCCACACACACCCCAATAACACACGTTCACTACATGTCAAATATTATTATTCTCCCATTCCTTGGGGTTGCCACAGTGGCTCCAGTCTGCATCTTGATCTTTCTATGCCGGATGCCGTTCCCAACTCAATCCTCCCAGTGACTGGGCTTGGGACCAACACCAGTGGTTGGTTTGAGTGGTGGGTTAGGGGCCATGCTCAAGGGCCCAAAAGCAGTAGCTCTCGAACCCCTGACCTTCCGATTAGCAGCCTGGAGTTCTATCCTACTGGGTTACCGCTGCCTCATATCCCAAATCTTATAATTATGCCAAATAATGAAATTACACAGCTAATAAAAAGCCCAACATTCTCACAAACTAAGAAAATATATGAACACTAACAGGACATCAGATGATACACAAACTAGGTTTGCTTTTGGGAAAATATTGACAGTCTAACTCAATATTGTGATGAAAATGTAAAAGGTAAAGTCACTGCTTTGGGTCTCCTGAGGTTAAGCTTAGAGTTAGAGCTACAATTGGGTGTAGAAACATCTGATTACCTTCGTATAATCCAATGTCCTGAAATGTTTGTGTGTGTGTGTGTGTGTGTGTGTGTGTGTAGAGAGACACCTACAGGGTGAATCCCCGCGAGATGACTTCAGTCTCCTGGATGAGACGGAGTGATTTGCGAGCCAGGCTGGTGAGAGCTCGACTGTTGAACACTAAACTCTCCAGCTGGATGGCTTGAGCCTGAACCTGCTGCTGCATTGCCGCCTTGTGCCACAGATGAATGGCGTGACGGGCACACAAGACACACACTGCACACACACACAACCACAGCAGGCCCCGCCCATCGTCATGACAAGAACACCAAACCGTGAGAAGGACGGTCAACAGTCCGACCAGTACTGAGACATCCCTGTGAGAAAACACACACACACACAAGAAGAGGTAAAGCTTAGTGAATTTCCTCCTAGACATTTCAGGGAGGCATATGTATGTATGTGTGTGTGTGTGTGTGTGTGTGTGTGTGTGTATGTGTGCGTGTACCATATCGAGGGTGTGGAGAGGTAGCGGGGTGCAGGCAGGGCCGCAGTGGCGCTCGGGCAGGCAGTACTCGTGGAGCCCAGAGAGAGAGCACTGGGGTCTAACAGCTCAATGAGCTCCACATCCTCCTGTAAAAGCACGTCCTGAGACAACACACAGCGCAGGGAGTACTGCCGGAAAGCATCGTCCTGCCAGGGCACAACACACACACAATGTCAAAATGTCCCAACGTCCTCAAAAACAAAGGCTGTACAGATTAAAACACGTCTCCTAATCGGTTTAATCTGCTGCACTGCAATGGGTTTTTCCCCCACACATATTTTCTGTTAAGATTAAAACAGCCTGGAAACAAAGAAACAGGAGTACAAATGTACCAGATCGTTCTCTCATGGAGATTACACTTTCAAAGCCTTTTTCAAGCTCTCTGGTAACACAAGTGTGTGTTAAGTTGAAACGAATCACTAGATCGTCTTCTTACCAGCTGCTGCTCCAGCTTCAGGGGGGCGTCGCTCCGAGGAAACGGACTCAGGGAGCGCAGGATCTCAGCCAGCCTCCAAATACCACCTGCCTGTAAACACAGCACATCATCCGACTATTGATCTACGTGTTCAGCCTTGAATTGAGTTCATGATGAAAACGAGAGCATTTTACTAAACTGTATACAATAGAAGTCAGCTTACATTACATACACTGAAGTGCCAGAAAAACTGGTACTGGAGCCTGTGTGAAATACACAGCAACACCACCTATGCACGTCACTGGTTGCGTCGGCCCGCATGTATATAAGGCAACGGACACCTATGGAAGCTTCTAGAGTTGTTTTTTTTTCAACGTGGTTTAACAGTTGGAGCTGGTGAGATGGGTCATAGCATTTCAGAGGTAGAAGCAAAGTTTGATTTTTATGTATGAGCATTCCACGTGTGAACATACTGTGCCTCAAGTAACATCGGGATTCAGCGTGAGGACTGTGCAACGTTCCCTCCAAGATCCCATGGAGGACCTACCAAGTATTAACTGGTATACCAGTTTTTCTGGTACTTCAGTGTATATAATGAGTCAGGGACCTATAAAGGCGATTCAGTTACATGAAATCTGGCCAGGAGATGAAAGCAATTACTGAATGACATGCGAGTAAGAGGATACGACATCAGGTCCATGTTTAAACCATGATACATCTTACACACAGACTAGTCACTGATTCCAGTAGTCTTTATTGACTGAACGGTATTGCTGTATTGCAGTATTTGTTATTTTTACACTTCTTTAACAGGATAAAATCTCTCTTAATTCTCTGTGGTTCCGGTTTGAGGTATCATTTATAAAAGTCAGACGAATGCCAATCTTTCAATCTTTCACTATAACTTTGGTTTCCTATACGGCAAGGCACTGGATCACACATCACTGCGTGTAGCACTTTAACTGTAATGTGCTTTTCTCGGCTAGTATTTGCGCTACGTGCACATTCTTGGGACGTTTGTGCTCCAATCTGTGTGTGTGTGTGTGTGTGTGTCTGTGTGTGAGAAAGTGAGCGAGTTCACTATTCTTCAGTGTGAATGCAAAGGCTGAATAAAGGCAATGAATGCTTTTTATTTAGAGATATTTGTCAGTGTGATCAGTATTCTGCTAGTGTTACTGAGGGGCATTCTGACTGCTTTGTGTGCTCAAGACAGCGAGTAAAGAGTTGTGTGTGTGTGTCTGTGAAGAGCAACCTATAAACCGTTGTGGGCTTAGCAGTAAGTTGTGTAATACAGTGTTATATGTCATGCAAAGCAATCATTGGACTAACTGATATTGCAAAGCACAAATAAACTTAGGAAGACTTAGGAAAAAGCTTTTACACGCATCATGATGGTCAACACCATATTATTTACATTGAGGTCTTATGGTGTTGTTGGCATCAGTTGAAATCATGGCGAAAAGATGTAAAAAAAGAAAGAAACAAATCAATACCAAAAGTTGTACCTAAAAACAATAAGACTTTTGCACAGTACTGTACATGTACATATACACATACACGCTCGCTACGTCAAATATGCACAACTAAACAATTAATCACTTCCTGTCACAGAAGAGACGTTGAGCAATTGTATGTAGTTCCCGTTCCCACACACACACTGTATTTGGTAACACTGGATTAACCTAGCATCTGCCCACTTGGATCGTGTTAGCACAGCAAGGTTCACGTAACTAAAGCTGTAAACTTGCATGTGTAGCGTACTTTAAATCTGTAAGCACTTTAAATCTGCCGCTTTTCTCGTTTAAGCGGCTTTGCGAAACCTCAGCACTGCTGATCCATTTGTTGTGGTGGGATTTCATTTGTCCTTGTGAATCCATTTTCCTACATTGCAACACCGGCTGCGCAATTGATGGATAAAAAAAAAATGCTTTGAAAATTAATCACCGAGTTACAAAACAGGACACAAATCACAGGGTTTTCAGTTAAAAACATCATGAAAAATACTCTAAATGTGTAGTAATCTAGGAGAACTCTCAAAACTTCATACTACATAGTCATAAATCTGATTATTTTGTTTATTTGTTGCAAGTTGCTCAAAGACGCTGTACCATTAAGTCGTATTTCAGGAAAATACACAGGAAGTGCAGTGCTGCCAGCTGTACAGATCAATACACATTACTACATCAGCTCCCAGCCTCAGACAGAACAGCTGACTGGATAAACTTTATTTTTGATGGCAATGTCCCAAAAAACCTGTTTGTGTGTGTTAAAACCTTTATACCCAACTGATTTTATAACATGGGTCATTATACCATACACCATAGGATGTTAAAAAAAAAAAAAAGAGTTTTACAATTACTTATAACATTCTGAATGTACAGTAAGTAGCGCAGTTCATTTAAGGCAAAATAGGAAAATCCTTGAGCAGCGATTATAGCCTAACTATCAAGATTCAAAGCAGCTGAAGACAAATGGTTTTGTTTTCCTCATGGATCATAAACCCTTGAATAGAAAACTGACTCATTAAAATCTAATGAGAAATATAAATGTTATAGAGCATTTAACTGGAAATTACGGCCAGTCTGAAATGGCGGAAACGACAGTCGACACGCAGATCTCACTCCCATCACCCACTGCAGCATCTGTGTAAAATGCCTACAGACACACCCCCTGGCAGATGGGGGCGGAGTCAGCAGTGGCTCATTAACATTTAAAGCAACAGGCGCTGAAACGGAGTGATTGGATAGAGCTGTTTTAGACAGGGTGAACAGTAGAATTTGATCTATGAGGTATTTTGACCGAAGAATGTCACAAACATTTGGTTAAGACTCCAGAGAACTGTATTAAATTCCCAGCAACAGGCTGCAGGTCCACAAAATCAAAATTGGTTAGCTACAGGACTCTCACAGTTTCAATGACTGGGGCTCCATCTGCATGAAAGTGATATTACATTCACAAATAGGTACATAACATTCCCAAAAGTTTGTGGACACCTGACCATTACACACACATGCACTTGCTGAAGATATCATTCCAGATTAAGTCCTCCTTTGCTACTACAGGGTGGGTCATCTATATGGATACACCTATATGGACACACCGTCGTGGGCCAGTTGAATGGCCACCAAGATCTCCCAATAAAAGTCTAAGGGGGTCAGATCGGAAGACCTTGGTGGCCATTCAACTGGCCCACGACGGTGTATCCATATAGATGTATCCATATAGATGACCCACCCTTTATAATAAGCTCCATTCTTTTGGGAAGGCTTTCCACTAGATTTTGGGCCGTGGCTGTGAGCATTAGGCAGAAGAGCATTAGTGAGATCAGGCACTGATGCTGTGTGAGGAGGTCTGGCGTGCAGTCGATGTTCCGATTTATTTATATATTCCTCGAGATCTTCCACACCAACATTAACAAACCATGTCTTTCCAGACTTCACTTTGTGCACAGGTGCATATGCCTGGGGAAGAACCGCATGTGGGTGTGATGGTCAGGTGTCCACAAAATTTTAACCATATTGTGTATGTAAAGGTGTAAAGGTGAAAGACGCAGATCATTTCAGCCACAGGTAATGAGTCCTTCACAGCAATATACAGTACTGTGCAAGTCTTAGGCACCTTTTGCTAGTGATGTTTAAATATAAGATTTTATGCTTCCAAATGTTACTTTTCCAACAGAATATTAAACATTACACAAAAATGTTTGTATCTCAGTAACGAAAGTGATCCGACCCAAAAACATAATGAAGGCTGCTGGGTTTTGCATGCAAAAAAAAACCAAACAAGTAGAATACAGCACTGTGCAAAAGTCTTAGGCACCTTATTGTTTTTTAGGTAGAACTTTTGTTATTGGTGTTTTTTTCTGCATTATTGAGTCCAAATGTTACTTTCCAACAAACAAAATAAAAAAACAACAAAACAAAAAAAAAACATAATGAAGGCTGCTGGGTTTTACATGCAAAAAAAAAAAAGAAGTGTGACAGTCAAAGTCTCCAGAAGAGC
>JAOTRJ010000016.1:3475222-3486423 GCA_028564905.1 Leptodoras praelongus
CACAGAAAGGACCCAGACCGCCCCACCCGGGGATCGAACCCGGGACCTTCTTGCTGTGAGTCGACGGTGCTACCCACAGAGCCACCGTGTCGCCTAGCTGTTATTATTGATTTATTTTTGGTTAGTTTTTTGTTTTATTATAAATTATTAGTAATTAGTAGTGTATTTAAAAGAGGGGAAAACAAGAGTGATGGGTGAAGAAACTACTGTTTATTGCTGCTACAATGTAACACCTATGTATGAATCGTTCAACGACACGATCCGAGAGGATCGCCGATCGCTCCCAAAAAATATCCAGCCTGCTAAACATCTGGAGCTGTCTGCGAGTCCAAATCCTGTAGTGTGATATGACTGGCAGTGAGCACGTTGCTGAGCTACAGCCAATAGGAACGCGAGACACAGAGTGACGGGAAACCCGGGGGCGGAGCCGTATCAACGTCGTGGCTGGGTGTCCGCAAACTTTTGGGCCATGTAGCCTAATCCATATTTTATTGTTATGGCGATACGAGCACTGCGACTTCCTGAGCAGGAAGGATTTTCTGAAATATTTCTCAGCAGCTTTGGGAGGGACTATGGGCAAAGCTTTCGGTTTTGTTTTTGTTTGTTTGTTTGTTTTTTAAACGTCTTGCTGGCATCCATTTTGGAAAGGAAAAAAACAGCATGCATGCTATCATGTCATCTCATGACAAAACCAGACAGACTCGTTGGTGATTCCTCCTGGTGAAAGTTCATGTAATGTTTAGTGACCCTCTATCACTAATCGGTCATGACTTAAACATCCGCGATGATGAGAGAGTGTAGTGTTTGTGTAGTGTGAACACACACAGCGAACAATTCCAGCGATCTGACGGCTTTGTATGTCGTGTAGAGCGTCCAAGCCGTAAGCAATAAATTAAGCAAATTATTCTTTAATAAATTAAAATATTGCTCGTGCTGGGGAATTTGTGTTGTATACTACAAGAAACTCTTCTACAACTCGCCGTTGTAGGAAAATAATCAACTTCGGCATAGTAATAGTGTTGCTGCTGATTATTTTCCTATAACAGTCATGTTTTACTGCATATGATATGTTACTGCATGTAAGGTAGATATTAAACATTACACAATTTGGTCACAGTTCAGAGAAAACGATAAGGATCTGTTTTTCAGAAATACGACAGAATGACTCATACTCCCCCCAACCTCCTGCCTCCCCCACCCTATACACACACACACACACACACAGAACACCACAGCAAACTCAATTCAGCGCTAAGTACATTTTCCCCATTTCTAACCATCATATCTCATTTTGAATTGTTCATTAATTATTTCATCTCTCAAATGGAGCGTGAAACAAACTAAAATGCACACGGAGGGAACGGAACAGGGAAACAGCGATCTAATAAAAGTTCATAGTCTAACACTACAGGGCTATTACTTACAGTTCCCACAGGAAACCTAAACTACTGTGAGGTTTCTTATAACGCCGAGAAAATGCATTTTATTTACTGTAATTAGTCCAAGAGTATGAGTCAAAATCATGAACGTTATTACTAAGTGAGTAATGTGATTAAGAATCAATAAAGCACATTATTATTTGTTTGTGTACCATGTTTATTTTACTATCAAGGAGAATATCCTTGAGGGCTTTTCATGTTTTTTTTTATTGCTACACATGGACATTCCAAGAAAATTTACACCTGCCCTTTTTCAGATCTGGCATGTTCATGCTAAATGAGTTTTGGCATCACCTTTCTGTTAGATGATTCATTGTGTAATCTAGTGTCAGCTTTGTTTTCATGTGCTGGCAGTTCTTCAAGTGGGACGGTGCTGTGATTTAAAGAATGTAGAGTAGAAGTGACAGCGGGAACTAACTTGTTTCGCGGATGAAAAATGTAACTATAAATAAGAAAGATGTCTTGATCTGAAATAAAAAAAAATGGAAATGAAGAGAAAACGATCGACTTTGAGGTGGCGTGGTGTAGCTATCCTTACCTTTCGGTGGTTCCATTGTTAGACAGTTTTCTTTGGCCCAGCCCAGTGGACGGAGCCGGATGTCCAGGTAGAAAATCCAGATGTTGTGGGCGGGCTCGTTCAGTCCCACATAGCTGAGCCAAAGACGCCCACCAACGTTTCGCTGCACCCGCACCGGCCAGTACACGAACGGCTCGCTGGCATCACGGATCTCTAACACACACCCAGGAACGATCAGATCCACTGTGTTTTTACCCCTCAAAGGCTGTGAGAGAAAACAAGCACCATACGTTTTACTGACCAGAGCTACATATATACATACATATACAGAGATACATATATACTACATATATAGAGTATATAGATAGATAGATAGATAGATAGATAGATAGATAGATAGATTTAGACAGACATTTCCACTGCAGAAACCTCTTAATTTCTTTGTTTAAAAATATATTCATTTTATACACGTTTCCACTTCCATTGGACCACACTTCCAGGAACTTCTTTAGCTCTTGCTCCAGTGATGGCACTTCCAGTATTGCTATACTGACTGTTGCTGACTGATCAAGTCCAGCTTCATAAAATATATTTAAACTCCTGCATTTAGTCATACGTACCAAATACCAATTTTTTTTTTTTTTAAATATAACAGATGGTACAGCAAGAACAAATCAGGAAAACGAGATGAAATCAGAACTACAGGGCTCCGTTGATGGACACGAGTTCCCATGCTGCGTGGTCTTAGATTCACAAATGAATTAAGCTGAGCCACTTCACTTCACTTCCACGGCACATCCTTAACTAGTGTAATATGCGGCGCACAGACTTATTATTGCACTGATTTAGTTTCGTTGTAGCATAAAAAGCACTGAAGCTTCAAATATCATTTCTAGCCTGTCTACAAGTGTTAAGTGTTAAGTCAGGTGCAGATTGACACATCCTTTACTGTTTGTCACTAGTCAATTTTTGGAATCAATGATTAAATAGTGGTCCCAAAAATTCTCTATATATGTACTGTATATCTTGTACATCCTATATATTAAGTATTCACATATACACACCCCTTCAAGCAGGCTAGCTGGTGCTGTTCGTGAGCCTGTGAGCTCCTTCACCAGAAACTCCGTCCAGTCACTGTACTTCTCTTTAATAGCTGTGAAAGAGAGGGAAAATTCAAATATCAAATATCAGACATTGAAGCTGGTTTAATTATTGCAAAAAAAGTGCATGTACACAGCAAAAACACCAGTGTTGAATTGACACCTACAGGGTTTATATATATATATTCCAGCTGTAGGTGTTTTTGCTGTGTACATTTGTTTGACTAGACGTACTTTCCCGTATCCACAAACATGACTCATTTACATGAATATACAATAATATACAAAAGTGTATATCAGCTTAGTCATGCTTCTGCTACAACCTATAACACTCACTAATAACCATCATGCTACCGCTGGATCATTCACAAACTGCAGACTCAAAGCAGCTGTTGCAAAAATGTTAACTAATCATTACCATGGTGATTTTAAATGCAGTCTTCCCTAATCCTGATCCTGCACTTCTCAGACATTTATTTTCAGACACATCTCATCACCATTGCTCTACACCACAGTAGTGTAGGATAGCGATGAACTGCTTCCATATATCATACTGACATAACACAGTTGACATATGATAACGCCAACAGTACTGACAGCTCACAGGATGTTTCTCACATTCATAATAACAGTGCTATGACTGTACTCTCAGCGTTAACCATCAATCCTGACTCGTCGTACGACATGATTACAGAAATGTCTTATTCATCTCACAAAACACCACACTGTCTAAAACAAGGCCGTCTAATCTGTGAAAAGGTTTATCATCTGGACGACATCAGTTTAAATCCAACATCCGTCTATGGCCTGGAGACCATAAGAGACCATAATCGGCACTATCCTGTTTGTCTATCACAATAACTCTGTGGATCTGTGAGCGCCTGTATACAGAAACCGCTTTTCTCCATTCCTGTTCTTTAACAGCTTGGCCCCGCCCCCCCCAGAAAATATCATCATATCATCATACAATCAGCAAAGCAAACAAGAAAGACTCCTTGCTTATCATCTCCACACTTGAGATGATACTGCACATCTCAAACATCTCTGCTACTGTTCAAGGAACACGGCTGTAGGCACGTCAGAGATCGGAATCCTAATCAGTATTCATTCCTAAGTACGCACATGGAAGAAGTATTCAGATCCTTTACTTAAGTAAAAATACAGAAACATGACTGTAAAAATACTCCATCACAAGACTTCGCAGCAAAATGTAGTAAAAGTATTAAAGTAAAAGTTCTTGGATCTCTCAGACTAATATTATATGACATCATTAGATGATTAATCCTGAAGCATCAGTGTGAAAGCAGCATGTTAGTGTTGTAGCTGCTGGAGGCGGAGCTACAGTTTGAACTACTGTATATAAAGTTTGAAATACAGGGACACCTGATAGATTGATGGTTGTGAGATTATCTGTTTTCAGTGTTTGTGCTTTTTCATTCATCTTTGATATTTGGTAAGATATTGTATCTTGGCCATTTATTGAAATTAAACCATGCGAGAAGTTAAGATGACAAAAAGAAAATCACTATTTGGTGGAGCTGTATTTGGTGGAACACTCATAGTCGTCTAAAACGTGACCCGATTATGTACACATTGCTTTTTTTGTCTTAAGACTTAAGAAGCAACAAAGGATGGAAACCACTGGTTTAATCTTTAATCCTTATCCACTTTGTAAAATCTGCGTCTTAAAAGTAACTAGAAACTAAATCTGTCAAATAAACGTAGTGGAGTGGAAAGTACAATCTCTGAAGCGTAGTGGAGTACAGTACAGTACTTGAGTAAATGTATTTAGTCCTTTTCCACCAACTACACTTTGCAAACAGCCCATAATGAACAATCTCAATGACAGAGTAACCTTTAGTAACCTTTTCTAATGCTCTGTAACCAAGGACGCCTGTTTTTCTGGCTTGCCTTTTGGGGCCTTCACCCAGACTATGAAATCGACTTTTTAAAGAAACTACAAAACACACACAAAATACCCATATGTACAATACCCCAACTAGTGTAAAACTCTCAGACACGTTCACATCTAAGCACTCAAAGTGAATCTGATCATCAAAATTCTACCCAACTGTAATTAAGACGAACCCTCTCTCACATTCATCTCTCTGTAACAACACTCTGGGGAGACACGTGCATTGTTTCTGTGTCCACATCACAACTCCAAGTATCATATAACAGCATTTAAAGGGTGTGAGCTATGCCCTGAGAGAACGTGCTGGTAAACAAAGACAAGAGGAAAGGGGAAACAGGAACAATGACTGGTCTTAATTTGTCACTATGACTTCCATGATGAAGTTATATTCAATTTGTTTAATCCACATTTGGTAAAATTCTGTGTTTTTTTTTTTTTGTAATTTCTTCATGGATTAATGATGAGACACAATAAATAGGCAGTGGCACCAATGTTTAGTTACATCATTTGATATACACTGAAGTACCAGAAAAACTGGTACAGGATCCTATGGAAAATACATAGAAACCTGTGGAAATCATTGGTTGTGTTCTCCAATGTGTATATAAAGTGACATCTATGGAAGCTTCTAGAGCTGTTTCCACCATGAGAATGGCAAGTTATCACGATTTTGTGATTTTCATCCCGGTTTAATTGTTGGAGCTCGTCAGATAGGTTATAGCATTTCGGAGGTAGAAGAAAAGTTTGAATTTTCACGTATGAGCATTTCGTGGGTGTACCGTGACTACATGAATTCCAGGAAAACTGCGAACTTAAGATAGCAGCGTGGCCGTAAGAAGACTGAGTGAATGTGGCTGGCGTTCGAAGAATCGTTTCACGTGATAGACGTACAACACTGCCTCAAGTAACACTGGAATTGAATGCTGGGATCTCAATGAACATCAGAGTTAGGACTGTGCAACATTCCCTCCAAGATCCAGTGGGGGACCTACCAAGTATTAACTGCCATTTTAACTATGTTAACTATACCAGTTTTTCTGGTACTTCAGTGTTTTTTAATAAAGCAGTTATAAACAATAAAACTTGTTAACAACACACATAAATAAAACTTGCTTTACACAAGCACATAAGGTTGGGCTGGACTGTGTAACATTCCCTCCAAGATCCCATGGGGGACCTACCAACTATTAACTGCTATACCACTTTTTCTGGTACTTCAGTGTATTCTATTCATTTATTTTCCTTAGATGATGTAACTGCTGCCTATTTCGGGTAAATTTTTTGTGTAGCATTTAAAACTGACATCTCAGTGGAATCCTTAAATATAGACAGTGTTAAATATAGGCAGCTATCAAGAAAGTGTGAGAAGGTTGTTCTCTCGCTGTACTGATCTCTACTCCCCTCTCCGTCTCTTGCTGTCTCCTTCCCGTCTCTCTGTTTAATTTCTTCACAACAAAAATAGATTAACTCTTTCCATACATGCAGTTTAAGGCGGTCATCGAACCCTCAATAAGCTCGCAACACTCAATTTACTCGTCACACTCCTTCCATTCATTTAGTTTTGATTGGCAGTAAGCCATTAGCCTATAGCTACCATCACCATGACGACTGCCACCACCCCCACTTCCACTTCTAACATTTCTCTCCAAGCCTATTTTAAACCTCATCATATTTGTTTTTTTCCCCTCTCCTTCCAAACCTTGATCTGGTCTGGCTTTAAATGTATAAACGTGCCCTCAGAAGTCATTCTTATTTAAATATTCATTATGGAAAAAACACAGGTGCTCAAACCTGCTACTTCAAAGAGGACAGCCCGGAACAAATGTATAAGGAAGTGATTTGATTTGCTGATTCAAGAACATTCAGAATACATTACCTTTCAGAGCAATGGTTTAATGGTAAAGCTAAACAAAACAGATTAAAGTTAATACACATATTAAAATTATGCACGGATAAAAAAAAAAAAAACAGAGAACAAAAAACGTGTCCAAGGACACAGGGCCATTTGGAAAAAAAAATCTGCTACAACTTCACAAGCACTCTGCATGGATATCCTGTTTGTCTGGAAACTTCCTGTTCTGCACGCCATTCTTCCTTCACCTACTTTTATTACTTCTTGTATTACTTAGGTTACCAGCTTATTAGCTTAACCTCGGCTTTACCACCAAACTGCGTTCGGGGAGTGTACAGCCTTTCTACCTTTCTGCAGCTTTAAACGATTAACGTACGAGCCGCCTTTGGCAATTAAATTCTGATATTGGGTTTTTACTAGCCTGGCCTTTTAGTAGTCTCAGAAATATTGCTAATCATTTTTGCTATAAACAAAAATATGTCTGAGATTTTTTTTTTTTTATTTCTGAGCTTTTCATTCCCCGGGACATAATATTATATTTTATTGCAATTCAAAATAATGCAAATATAATAAAAGAGACACATAAATCAGAAACATTTTGTATTAAAAGTGATTATTATTTTCCAGTTAAATTAAGGCGACACGGTGGGTAGAACCGTCGCCTCACAGCAAGAAGGTCCCGGGTTTGATCCCCAGGTGGGGCGGTCTGGGTCCTTTCTGTGTGGAGTCTGCATGTCCTCCCCGTGTCCACATGGGTTTACTCCGGCTACTCCGGTTTCTTCCCACAGTCCAAAGACATGCACGTAAGGTTGATTGGCGTCTCTAAAGTGGCCCGAGTGTGTGTGTGAGTGTGTGCACCCTACGATGGATTGGCGCTCTGTCTAGGGTTGTTCCTGCCTTGTGCCCTATGTGGTCAGCTAGGCACCGGCTCCCCTGTGACCCTGAAAAGGAATAAGGGTCCAAGAAGATGAATGAATGAGTTAAATTACATTGGATGCCATTAATTCAAGGGTTTTTAGGTTTAGAACCATTCCGCTAGTTACTTTAATTAATAACTGAACTATATTAGGAAACTGAAACTGGGCAGTTGAAGATTAGAAAAAGACCAGATGATGTTCTCTGGTGTTCAGATTGCTGTTCTTGGCTGACAGGAGTGCAGCTTGATGTGGTGCAGCTCATCCACCTCCAGGTTCAATGTTTTGTGCATTTTAAAATGCCTTTCTGCACATCAGCAAGGCGTTTCCACCCACAGAACCGACTGGGTGATTTTTTGTTTTTCCTCCTCATTTTGTCTATACTGTAAATGCCAGGAGATCAGACGTTTCTGAAATACTCAAACCGGTCCGTCTGTCATCCTGCAGCTCTTGACCTGTATCTGTGTGATTTTATTCACTGTGTTGGTACCACATGATTGGCTGATTGGATAATTGCATGAATGTGCAGGTGTAGTTCATGTATGAGGGTTAAGAAGAAACACTTTTAATACAAAATGTTTCTGATTTATGTGTCTCTTTTATTATATTTGCATTATTTTGAATTGCAATAAAATATAATATTATGTCCCGGGGAATGAAAAGCTCAGAAATAAAAAAAAAAAAATCTCAGACATATTTTTGTTTATAGCAAAAATGATTAGCAATATTTCTGAGACTACTAAAAGGCCAGGCTAGTAAAAACCCAATATCAGAATTTAATTGCCAAAGGCGGCTCGTACGTTAATCGTTTAAAGCTGCAGAAAGGTAGAAAGGCTGTACACTCCCCGAACGCAGTTTGGTGGTAAAGCCGAGGTTAAGCTAATAAGCTGGTAAAAAGCTTATGACTGAGAAATATATCAGACATTTCATTTCTTGCTGTGGATTACATCAACTTGCTGCATTATTTACCTTCTGGACCGGCACATAGTAGGTTTCGTGATCACTAGTATTTTCTCAAAGAATTCGCTAAATAAATTATTGCAAAGCTAGAGCGAAAAACCGGCAGCAAATATTAATCTTTAGTAAAAAAAAACATTTCTGCAACCTGGATTCAACATTTACATGCCTTACATACAGTAAACAGAATTTAAGGCTTTGTATGTTTGTGACTTCCTGTCCCAAAATGGCACTGTGTCGCTCAGCGTGTAATCACCCCAGCCCATGTGTGTGCGAGCTAATCACTTAAGCAGCAAGGCGGTGGGGGTGTGTGGCTGTTACCATGCCAACAACCCCCTGCCTTCCCCAGCAGCTAAACATTCTGGTTAGGCTTTGTGATTTGCACGCTTAAGTAGAACATGATCACTTTATCACATTAGCTTAGAATAATACACATATGTACACACACACACACACACACACATGATATTGATGAGTTTCAGTGTCTGTGTATGTGCATGTGCATGTGTGTTTCTTTCTTTTGCTTCTTTGCAGCAAACTGCAGCTATTATTGGTTTAGGTTTTATACAGTATATAGACATTATGTATCCAAAATATTGCTCACATGGCTGGGAATAAGTAGGAATTCTGGGATATTATGCATTGAAACCCAAGTTTTTACGACAGTATCTGCATACAATTTCACTTTTTAAAGACAAAACATAAATCTTGGCTCATTTTTTTTTTCTTCATTACTTTACTATAAACTATAAAATGACGTTTTTGCTGCACATCATTTTTGACAGCAGTTTGTGTGTCTACTCATTCATCACAATCTCAAGACAATAATCAGCTAATAAGGTTGGCTACACTGTAATTACACACTGTAATTCCTAGTCCATAATCTCTGCTTGGCTCTGGTGCAAGCTTACAGTGCCAAAAGATTAAAAATATATTTTAATTTAGTCTCTATATACAGTACAGTGGTCATGGCTTGGTTAAGACTTACGGGGGCTCGTCTAATTTGTGTCTCAGCACTTTTCTGAGGTAAGCCTGGAATGGTGGCAGAAAAAAACAACAACTAGGGGTTCAGCCCCCTCTCTCAATCATCGTAAAGAGACGAATGAAGAACAGACAGTTCAGTAAACATTGAGATATCTTTTTCTATGCAAAGCCAAAAAGCAATTTTTTTGTCTATGCATGCAAACCCATGCATCTGGTTTAAGAGTATTAATCTTTGCTCATATTAAAACACAGAGTAATAAAGTCTGCCTTAGGAGCCCGTACAAAGCAGGCTAGTTTCACTAGGTTTCTATCGGCACTGTATCACATGCTTCAAAGGAGACTTTCAGGCAGGCTGTGCTGTTCGAAACAGTTTGAGTTAAATGAGCAAACAGCACGCTACTGCCGTGAGATATCTGATCATTTGATTCTTCAATGATGAATAATGCAGAAACATTTCTCGCATTTAATATTGAAGCATTTCGTGGCTACGTCGTAATGAAATTTTCGGCTTCATTAGGCTTCCTATGTATTCTTAAAGCAATCCCAAGGACACGGCCTGACAGGCAGGAACACACACCGAACACACATTCCGTCGCACGCTTGCACGTTTAATTCTACCACCATTGATTGATACAATTTCCCATTCGCCGTATGAGCAATTCATTTCCTCTCTCCTGAGGTAAACTGAAATGAATACCTAGAAATGAGTCTAGTAAGGAACACAGTTTGAGAACAAGCTTGTGCTGTAGAAAATGCCAGTGAAACACTGTTTTCGCTGATACAGTGCTTCTGATGCAACTGAACTGAGGATTTCAAACCCGACGACTGAGGAGACCGTTCTTTTACACAGTAGGTGAAATCTACTGTTTCATACTCTTACAAATTTAGCAGGCAACTTGTAATTAAAGACAGGCCACAAGAACTGGAGCACATAAAATATTAAATATTTTAGTCATTCTAGTGGGAACTTCAAAGAGCAACATAAAAAATAATGAAAACTGCAAAGTGAAAAAAATGAATGAGTTATTTGTATATTTTGCATATGAATTCTTGCAAAAGTTGCATTTGAATGTAACCACTTCAAAAGGCTCTATTTAGGGTATTAATTTCATGCCAGTACAAGTGTAATTTCCTGGTTAATTATGGTGTGTCTGAAAGCCTATTTTTTCTTGTTTGCATATTTTAAAAGACTGTTCTGAATGGGGACAAGCAGCACAAAAGGGGTGTGACATTTAAAACCTGCCTGTGCATTGGGATTTTTGCAATACCACTGCCTGAGACCTTCACTATCCAGAGCTACACAGATTACACAGTATTTTCCTGACTTCAGTGTGGAAATGTCAGTCAGTCATTATCTGTACCGCTTATTCCCAGTTACGGGGTGCCCAGCCGGCAACTCTGAGCGCAAGGGCAGGAACCAACCCTAGACAGGGCGCTAATTCATCGTAGGGCTCATACACACACACACACATTCACACTCGCATTCACACACTAAGGGCCAATTTTCCAATCACCAATTCACC
>JAOTRJ010000016.1:3697551-3708063 GCA_028564905.1 Leptodoras praelongus
TAGGGGGGGTTAGAAGGTTTTACCGCTGCGCATAAACAGAGATTTTGATCAGTGCGTTAAAAGTTTCGGTGGAGTCCGCGCGCACTGAGACTCTCCACAGCAACCCGACCTGTTGAGTCCGCGTGCGCCGTCACGGAGCAGAAAAACCGTAAAAACCTGTTGGAGCAGGACTCGGACAACACTGGACTTATTTATTACAAATCGCTATCAGAGGGCGCTCTTTGCATTTTTTGTGTGCTTGTAATTCACATGTGACATTTTATTAGTCGAATGTTTATTTATTGAAGCAGTCAGTTCTTTATAGTGGCCGAAGAAGGGACATTGTTTTTTTACCCAAATGACACAAAAGACGAGAACAAACCGGACGGCAAGGTAAAAGGTTTTTTTTTTCAGTTGCAGGTGATCCTCGGAAGTTATTTCTGAAGAAACGTCTGGATTAATCAGCGACGGAATTTGGGACTTTCATAGATATTACTTGTTGTCATTTTACTTTCGTCTTGTGTGTATTATTTCCGCCCGTGTGTATATGAACGTTTGCTAAAAACGAAACGATGGAAGTGAGCGCGGAACAGACCCGCTGGATAGGCCACCACCCTCACCATCATCCTCACCCGGTGCTGAACGGGCAGCACGCGGAGCCGCACCACCCCGGACTCGGCCACTCGTACATGGAGCCGCAGTATCCGCTCGAGGAAATGGACGTGCTCTTCAACATCGACGGACAGAGCGGCCATCCGTACTACGGGAACCGGGCGGTGCAGAGGTACCCGCCGCCACACGGTGAGCATCACAAGCACGGCGGCTGTTCAGCACACAGAACACCTACACACAGCCCAGCTAGTCCTTACACTGTTTAAAGAGTCAGCTATAGACTGAACTGACTCTTACTAAGTTTTTTTTTAAACTAAAGTTCTAAATCTAACTTTATCAACTTTATTAAATCAACACTGTAGGACGTGGCTGTGCAGGCGGATGTAAATTCAACTCAACACTTTATTATAATAATAATTATTATTATTATCGTTATTATTATTATTATTAGTATTATTGTTATTATTATTATTATTATTATTATTATTATTATTATTTGTAAATAAAATACTAAGTTATTTGTAATATAAGAATAATAGGTCTAGTAAAAATAGACAGAAAATACCAAATGTGTTCGTACTTTACTTCATTACAAAAATTCATAAAAAAAGGCAAGACAAATCTACAATAAGCCATAACTTAGACAAGTGTTTTTATCTCGAGTGGTGTGTCACTGGTTTCACATCTATCTAGTGTTCTGCTGTCAGCTCATATTTAGCAGTTTTCTTCATTCGAGGCCTTTTCCTATAAGAAAAAAAAAAACTCACGCTACAAAATCGGTACTTTGAATGCAAGTTTAATTCTTATTTTTTACAAAGCACATGCTATTTATTTCTCCTCATTTGAAATGAAAAAAGTGACAGACGTGTTTGCTGTGAATAATGACGTAACAATAACGCGTCGTTAAATTTAGATAAGTCTTTATGTGAGTTGATGTGCGGGTTTTAAAAAGCGGCTAATCCAACACTGCTCACATGCACATACATAAAAGATTCTCTGGGTGGAGAAATAAAGTTATTGTTGTTACTGGCTTTAATTTATTGCCGTGACGTTGGGGGCTGTGTGCATGCAGGAAAAGGCCTGACTTTGTTTCTCTTTTGAAGTTTGTCTCCTTCAGACATCTCAGTACTTTCAGATTTTCCCCGCACTTTAGACAGAAACTGAGGGAGGAGTGTGGGGTATCGACGGCCTCGATAATGAGAGCTAATGACATGGGCTAGGTGTTAACTGTGAATCCTTCGGGCCTAAGCGCACTTTCACCTTGCAGTATCATTTTATTTTTTTCTACATGTAAAACAACCGAAAGTAGTTTCTTTCAGTATCACAGAGATACAAGACTAGAGCTCCAAGTGCAGTGCAATATACAGTATAATCCTGGAGGTGAATTATCATCCGCACTGGTTTGCGTTTAGATACAGTTCAATTCAAATGAGCCCGAAAACTAATGAAATTATTATTATTTTTATTATTATTATTATTATTATTATTATTATTATTATTATTATTTAGCATTTTACTTAAATCGAAATGCTGTAGTTAATTTGACGCTATATATTTTGGCACATTATAATTTCTATATAATACAAAACACTATATATTTCCATATAATATGATTTTTTGGATCAGTTTAATCTTGATGCTATATCGTCAGCTCTGTTATACTTTTTGTATTTAAAACAATGTCAAACACTCTGATGATGAAATATGTTTGCACTCAGTTTTATCAGCAGTTGAGTAACTACCAACACAGTATTTGTTATTCAGATGATACAGATATCCTGATGTTTTATTTCTCTCATGGTTTTTAATGTGGTTTCAAAACCTGGTAGTGTATTAGTGATGCCACTGCCTGTTTTTTGTCATGTGGTTTGAAACGTAGGGTTTTGATTTAAAAAAAGGTGACGGTGACGTTTTTGTTAACAGGCCTGTGTGTTTGTATGTGCTTTTTCAGGTAGTCAGGTGTGTCGCCCGTCACTGCTGCACGGCTCTCTGCCATGGCTTGAGAGCAGTAAAGGGATCGGATCACACCATGGGGCCTCACCCTGGAACCTGGGCCCCCCTTTTCCCAAAGCACCATTGCACCACGGCTCCCCGGGGCCTCTGTCTGTCTACCCTCCTCCGCCCTCGTCTTCCTCTTCTTCTTCCTCTTCCTCCTCTTCACTGTCGGCCGGCCATGCCAGCCCTCACCTCTTCACGTTCCCTCCAACTCCTCCAAAAGACGTGTCCCCAGACCCAGCTGTGTCCACGCAGTCCTCTGGTTCTTCACTGCGGCCTGAAGACAAAGAGTGCATCAAGTACCAGCTGCCCGAGGGCATGAAGCTGGATGCAGCCCACGGCCGTGGCATGGCTATCGGACCAGGCACCATGGCATCATCCTCCTCTGCGGCACATCATCATCCCATCGCCACTTACCCTCCCTATGTGTCCGATTACGGGCCGGGGCTCTTCCCACCCAGCAGCCTGCTAGGTGGGTCATCCTCTAGTTATGGTTCGAAAACGAGACCAAAAACAAGGTCCTGTTCAGGTAGGCGTGCGCTTTATTACCCATTTTGATTTAAATTAATCACAACATAGGCAAAGCATTTCACCATGGCCTTTATATTTGTTAGAATTTTACCAATCTTCCTCACAAACAGCCTCCCGGGGTCATGGCCGCTCTTAGGCGATTGATTTGGGCCTGAAAATATGGGCCTCAAAAGTCCTACAGTGTTGAAATAAAACCTAGAGTTTTCATTTGTTTTCAGTTGGTCTCATATAAGAATGATTTGTATTAATTTAACACTGGAAACTTCACTGTTATCTTTCCTCACATCTTAGGAAAGGCCACAGTCTGGTTTGCAATAAGCCACAATTACCTGCTTGTGTGTTGGTCTTGTATTTTCCTTGTCAAGCAAACCAACATCTAGTCAAGTATTTTCAGGAAAAGTTGCATTAGGAAAGCATGGGTGATTTTTCATCCGTGGATGACTAGAAACTTGGACATATAGGGAGTGTAGTTTCATGGAAATGATTTAAATAATAGCTTCATCAAGAAGTAACTTTGCACAAAGAATTGCTTGGGACTATCTGGCTTGCGTTTTACAGTGCACGTTTAATACTGTAAGATTAAAGACCTAGCCTATACCCTAGGCTGTTGTCCAGCGATAAAGCCGAATTAAGTCCATCATGCAAGATTATTAAACATTGCCCAATTTGTTCCAACTAGTCCGTTTTTGTTTCTCCTGATGTTTGCAATTTTTTGCATCTCTTCTGATCCCGGTCTCCGCAGTGTTTTATGTGTTTAAGCTAATCCACTTACGTTCAGCCTGCTGCGCTGTTTATTTTAGCGCTGAAACTCTGATGGAGAGGCCGGATGCTGCAGCATGAATCTCTGTCCAAACACGGAGGGAAATTAGTGGGGAAAAAGGTCATTCAGTCACCAGCAACCAAACCGGTTTTACTAGCAAAATGCTGTCAGAAATGACTAATCCTATTTATTTCATCCAAGCTTTAATTAAAAAATGTTTTCTTTTTAAAGCTAGCATTTAAGGCAACCAGACTAACCGAATACAAACATTATAATATCGTGCAATATAAGTAATGAAGTTTATATACGTTTGGATATCAGGAAAATATTGTTATTTAGCGTTTATTGATCACAAATATATATTTTCCGGTTCCAGTCTTTGCTTTATTGATAGTGCTCCGCGTAACTAATCGACCGATTAATCGATTAATTAAAATCCCGTCAAATAGCGATTTAAAAAAAAGAATGATGTTGGAGACGTGTTGACGCTGCTGAAATGAATACACTCTCCTCATGCACTGTTTCTGTTGATTAAGTTGACATTTGTGGACTAGGCTAGCTCGTGTAACTACTGCATGGAGAGATTCAGCGCAGCGTTAATGAACCTCGCGTTATTTTAGCTTTACGTGGTGTGTGTTCTCGCGATATGTGAACACGACGTGGATGAAGTTGTTCCAAACTCGGAATTACAGGCGCAAAAGGGATCCCAAGCCAAACCCCGGTCTAGATAAGATTTATGCTGTCTCGAGGGAAAAGGTGAACATTAAGCTACCGGTTTGTTGTGGTAGGCTACATGTAAGTGGCTTTGCTACAGTAGAGGTGATAATAACCTACTTTATAGTGAGTTGATATCAGTGACCTGCCGTGTGTACATGACCTAAACCTGAAATGTTTCATTTTGTGGTCGAGTTGTAGCCCACAAACCCGGAACAAGCTTTGCGCAACACGACGCGATATTACAGAGCAGGCAGACACGCGCACACACCCGGACTTCCAAAAATGATTTCAATAAAAAAAAAAAATCTGTTCTTTTCTTTTTTAATCGTGTTTAACTGCAAGGCTGTGCGCAACACACAGACTGTACATAACAATGTGAACTGCTCTCTTGACTAAATAGGAAGGGTTGCACAAGCAAACAAGAAAAACAATCTTTTTTTTTTTTTTTTTTAACCTAAAGTTTTTCCGTGTATGTGGCTCCGACCCGAAAGCGTTTTCTGCAGGACTACATACCGCGTTAGTATTCGGCATGGCATTGTTGTTTCTGCTCTGTGTATGGACCACATCCGAGTGCAGCGGCGTGTCACCCAACGTGCGCGCGCGCGCGCTCCCACTGTCAATCAAACTGGGGGAAGAGAGGCCTACACTGTTTTAATTACGCACACACACACACACACACACGCGCGCACACGCACACACACACACACAGCAGGTTATACATAGAGTCTTAATCAAAACAATAAAATACTGCATTTAGTGTATTATTATTATTATTATTATTATTATTATTATTATTATTATTATTATTATTAGCCTATTATTGTACATTATTCTATCCCCATTTTTATTGGCCTGATGGACCGGGAGATTGTTTGATAGGAAAAGAAATACACCTATGACCCATAATATTACCCATTATAGGCTATACTCATAATAATGCACACCTTATATATTAGCAATCGGAATTGTGAATAAGTGGAGTGATGTTTGCAAAGTGCTGTCCTCGTGTTTATCCTCTATATGATAAGACCTGTATCCTTAACAACACTACTGAAAAACCACGACTCACATCTTGTACAGTGTACACTTCAAAAAAATGCCTGAGAAGCATGATGATTATTATGATGATGATGATGATATTATTATTATTATTATTATTATTATTATTATTATTATTATTATTATTGTTGTTGTTGTTGTTATCGTCGTGTTAGTTTAAAAATACACTACTGTATGTAACGCGTGTGTTTTAAGCCAAGCAGCTGCTATAAGCGGTTGTATAATGTGTGTCTATATATATATATATATATATATATATATATATATAGCAGTGTTTTAAAATGCTCCCTCAAGACGTTTCATATTTATTTAGATTTCTCTTTCTTTATATATCATCATATCTCTGCTCGTGTTTGTGTGCGCTTCAATTTGCCATATATTTTTGTCATATATAAGCTACTTAATTAATTATAGTCACTTCTGCATGTGTGTGCATTAGTCGGTGCTTCATGAGCGTGAGTTTTATAAATGTGCGTGTGTTGTGCGTGCAGAGGGCCGGGAATGCGTGAACTGCGGAGCCACTTCTACCCCTCTCTGGCGGCGGGACGGAACCGGTCACTACCTGTGCAACGCGTGCGGACTTTACCACAAGATGAACGGGCAGAACCGACCTCTAATCAAGCCCAAGCGGAGACTGGTACGCCTTTCCCCTTTCCCCCTATCTCAAGTGCCTTAGTAGACTCACGACCTGGGACAAGGATCTGGGCTAAAATGAGTTTAGTCACATTTATTGCAAAGAAAAATTATTATTATTATTATTATTATTATTATTATTAGAACCTTTGACGTGTCCATTAGCTAATACAGCCGTGTACAGATCACGCGCTTGACTTTTCCCCGCTAATATAACAATAAAACAGTCGATTAAATTACGCGTCCCGTTTATCTTATTGTTGTTTAGCCTATTTATTCCTTGTTTTTGTTTAAATTTCCATAGAAAGTATTTAGCTGTGAAAGTATTTAGCTTAAATGATCAGTGGATAGTCACAAATTGCAAGTACATGAGATAGAAATTGCCGGTGGGAAAGCGTTAGAGGAAAACTTTTTGTCGAATTGGTGTAGAATTGCTTCTCCGACAATTTAATACGCAAATGTAGAGTAATGTAAATCTCTGTTAAAAAGAATGATTTTATATATTATTATAGCCTATCTATGTGAAATGAATATTAAAATGTAAGTTCACTTTACCGCACCCCAGTGACAGTGTTCAAGCTTTCTGATGCTTCATTGATCGGAATATTCACAGCACACTTTGGATGTTACGTGTAGAGCCTCCCCAATCATCACATCTCCCAGGCTGTGAAATCGGGCATTTCCATGAAGTGGAATGTCCCGTATGGAACGCGGTTCTCTAACGTCACAACACTTTAGAACATATTAAAATTACACAGACGCTTATTAAACTAAAGCCGCTAATTTAACATTCTGACGTCATCAGTTCTCATCATTGCTCATTATAACTCATCACTACTGATGTAGCTCGAAAATCTTTTTCTTAGTTATTTAATATAAACAGTGCAGTAGGCCTGTAGGTTGTACGCTGTAGCCCTAATAACATCATGATATATTTCAGTTGGTTCTAACAAACAAGCATTTCTAAAGCTGCATGAGGATTTTTCTCGTCTGTCTGAGTAATGATTAAGTTTATTGTTGGAATGAAAATTCTAGTACATGTACGCTGTCTTCAAATTACGCCTAAGGGTTTTGAAGACTAGAAGAGACCAATTAATAGTTTGTTGAAGTAAAATATAGCTATAGCGTGCTTAATGTCAGTTAAAATAGAGCCGGGCGTTAAAATGTGACAATGTTTAAGACATTTAAAGGTGAATGCCTTGAATGCAGACTGTCTTTCTAGATTTAGATGTACCTCATTCAAGGCAGGGGAAACTGTCAGAGGGCAGCTCTATTTTGGCATCTCTCTCTCTCTCTCTCTAATGTAAAAAGCTGACTTCCCAGGAAAAGGCTGCCGGATATCTGAGCGCTGCTGATAAAGTCCCCAGCCTAAACATAAAGGCAGGCGGAGGGGGCAAGAGTCACCACGACTCCTCAGAAGGCGGGGGGGGGCCGGGGGGTGTATGGGAGACAGAGGGAGTGTGTGCATGAGAGAGAGCGAGAGAGACAGAATGGGGATGAAAAGAGCAAATGTTGGGGTATACTACTATGATTCCTTTCTACCACTGATCAACAGAGTAGTGACGGCTTCCCCTGCTACCCTTACATATTTTTTTCCTCGCTGCTCATTTAAGGGAACAGCTAATATGCCCATCTGTAGGCTGTTTATTTGTTTAAGTGTTTATGATTTTTGCAACACTTTATTCTCTCAGTGATTTAACTTTACTTATGTATAATAATCTTTAATGACTTTAATGAATTTTTAAAAATCAAACTCTGTTTGCAAAATGAAACAAAAGACAAGTACAGATGTTATATATTATATCATTATATATTCTAAAGATAAAGTTTACATTTGACCGAAAGTATAACTGTATACAGTTGACCGAAGGAAAAACAGAAAAATGAAGAATCTGCGATGTGTAGAAGCAAGAAAACACGCAGCACGAATGTAAATCCATCTTTGAGTGCGTTGCCCATGGAAAAGCTATTTGCGGGCAACGCGGAGTGACGGGAATGAAATTTACGCCGGGTCTAATTGAATAAACTGTCAGCGTGATTGTTTTAAACACGAGACAGGAGCTTCATCTTGCCTGCTCTTAACGCTAACTTCTCCCTTTAACAGGAAAATTTCATCAGCCTTAATGGTCGCCATTTAAGCCTACGCTTTTGTGCCCTTTCATAAATATTTGCATTTGAGGGAATATATTTTTAGCACAGTCCAGGGACGGCTGTTAGAAGCTTCTTTGCCACATTATTCCTCCAACGTCATTTCACGCCACAGAAAAAAAAACGATCCGTCAGCCATTAGATGAGATGGATCGGAAGATATAGTGTAGAAGGTTAACCTATGGATGCATGTGTGGCTGGAACACTATGGTTATTCATTTCTGAGGCGTGTTAGCCCAGGCCACTGTGTCTGATCCCTCTGTTTCTCTGACTCTTGCAGTCTGCTGCACGGCGAGCGGGAACCTCCTGTGCAAACTGTCAAACGACTACGACGACGCTGTGGAGGAGAAACGCCAACGGTGACCCGGTGTGCAATGCCTGCGGACTTTACTTTAAACTGCACAACGTAAGTGCCCCATCTGATCTGACCTGTCATTTTTCCTAAATGATTACTGACCAGAACTGGAAAAGTTCTGACTTTTATATATAACAAGACTGTGTGACAGATTGCACCCCCCCCCACAAACACACATTAACAAATTCCAATGTTCCCTGTCTAGCAATCAAGTAGAATAAAAACACAAGGAAAATGATTATTATTATTATGATTACTCTAATGATTATTTAGTTTTATTTCTATTCTTGGAATGACAGGTTCCAGTTTGTTGCAGTAGCCTTTATTGCACCCTATTATTGCACTCATAATTGTTTTTGGATGACTGTTATCAGCCAAATCTTAGGTCAACTAATAGAAACGAATATTTCTGCACTGGATACAATCATCTGTACCCAGTGTACTTGCAAAATGAGTTTTATTTTGGTCTTGAAACAAATGCGAAATTTCACTGAACCTTCTGTTTCTCTTCTCTTAACCTTAACCTCTATCAAAGGCACACTGAAACTCTATGAGAGAATGAAACCTTGCACTGTGTGTGTGTGTGTGTGTGTGTGTGTGTGTGTGTCATTCTGGCTTTGTACTGAAAGGTCTCACGCTGGGGTTGTGGTCACTGTAGTCTTTTTGGACTAAAATACCAGAGGGTGGTGTCAGCACGGTGGTTAGTGTACATATGGTAACCACAGTGTGTATGGCTTTGTTGTGACGGTCAAGGATATATAGCACAGAGAAATACTTATATCAAGCATTACTTTGACTAAATGTGGTTTCTGGAACCCCACTACTCCAACTGAAAGGATACGGGAAACCAGAGTTGTGTGTATCTCCGCTCTTTCATTGTAGTATAAGTAAAGCGATCGATAAACGGACAGACTCCCCACTGGATAAGCAGAGAAGGCCATTGCTCTGTTATTGCTTTACCTTGATCTAACGTGGTCCATATTAAGCGTTTTTAAACAGCTATGTCTTATATATACTACATATCTCATAAACATCTTTTCAATGATTTTGTGCATATAGAATCCACTGAGGTGCTTATGAGACAATGATATAACCATTTGGATACTCTTTATTATATTAGACTGAAGAAAGAGACAGAGAGAGAGATAGAGAGAGAGGGAGAGCAAGAGAAGGACACAAAAGTTCAGGCCAATGAAAGTGAGGTGAAGACGGCTAAGATAGAACTTATGAGGACAATAAAGAGAGAGAATTAGGGCCTGTAAGAGGCTGTAAGAAAGAAGGTGGCAGAGAGAAATAGAGCGCTGAGGCTAAAGAGTGCAATTCTGTGATGGTGTTGCTGGCTGGCAGGAGAGAGAGGTGTCGTGGCAGTGCCACTGTGCCCGCGTTCACCGAGCCAGAGTCTGGGGTTTCTCTCCTTGGCAAGCCTGGCATCAGCTGTGCCTGGTGTCAAGGAATCAACAGCTAATTCCAGCCTGGTGCCGATATGACCAGACACACACACACACACACACACACACACACACACACACACACACACACAAACTATCCATATGAAAACCTTCCATTGGCATAATTATTAATGCAGTTAATTCATTCTATGCTACACCTAATTTTATCCTTGGTAAATAAAGAGAAACGTTTTTGATGTTTTTAACGTTTTTAACGTTTTCTTTATGTTTTTTTTTTCTGATGTTTTTATATCTGTGAGCTCTAAAACCCAAAT
>JAOTRJ010000016.1:4052227-4063826 GCA_028564905.1 Leptodoras praelongus
CTTGTATATGTCATTCCCAAGACGAATTGACGCTGTATTGGCCGCAAAAGGAGGCCCTACACCATACTAATAAATTACTGTGCTCTAAAATGACAGGTGTTTCAGTTTCATTGTCTGATCCCTGTATATTTAGCTCAATGCACTGCATTTACTTGTGTGGTGTGAAGTTATAAAAGAAGAGGAATTAAAAGTGACTGGGCACCTGAAAGGAGAATGTATATTTTATTTTGCATGAAAAATGAAATCTTTCAGCATTTTCTTCCCCAGTATTTACAACAAAAACTGTGTTCAACCTAAACCATGAATGTGTGCTTGAAGCCCCTGGGGATGAGACGGATGAGAAGGATAAAAGCCAAATGTGCAAATAATGTTATAATGCAATAATTACAGGATTAGAGAGATGGAAGGCTCATGGGGGAATAAGGAAATTGTAAGTGCGTGTGTGTGTGTGTGTGTGTGTGTGTGTGCATGTACACAGCAGCTGCAGAGAGCTCCAGCTGCATCCAAGCTCATATTTTGTGGCCTGCTGTGGTGTTCCCACTAAATGCCAGCCACTGATGAGTGTTTGTTTATGGCAAAGCTGTGCCTAAACCACAGATCAAGTGCACTCTGTGTCACAGGTTCAGAGGTTTTTCCTTTGGAACCAAACAAGAGTTTGCTTGCCATCTTTCGACTGTTTTTTCTGTGGCTTAGCCTCTTATTTTTAGACAATTTGATTTGTTTTCATTCCTGCGTAAGTGTACTGAGTGTAGTTTTTTCTCACTGGAAGCTTCTTTGGGTTATTCAAATGCACTGTATGCATGAAACCACACACTTATTTACAATCAACCATATAAAGTAATTGTTTCACTTTTCAAAAAATCACCATAGTTATTTAGTTACATAGTATTTGCTGAGTTCTTTGCAAATGCACGCTTATGGGTTAGAGAACAGCTTGTTGATGAGCCAGTTTGCCACACACAACCCAAGAAAATTTCTGACTTAAACCCATCCTTACTGTTCAGGCTACACTCATAGTAAGGGCAGTCTTTAATAAGAATACTTTTTATACCCCAGCATAAAAAGTTTGCAATTAATGATTTAGCTCTACACTTCAGACAACCATTCCTAATATCCAGGAAATCTCCCAAAGACTGCTGAGAAAACCCTGTTCCCAGCATTCTGAAATTAATAATGCAAAGATAATACAGTATTCACAGCTATGTTAAAAGGAGTCAAAGCTGCTCTAGGTGCTCAGGTAGAGCCAAACCTAAGGTCCAGGGGTGTGGGCTCCCGAGTGGCGCAACGACAAGGCGTTCGCCCTATCATCCGGAGATCGCTAGTTCGAATCTGGGTGATGCTATAGCTGCCCGGGAGCTCAGAGAGCATGATTGGCCGTGCTCTCAGGGTGGGAGGGGCAGCATACGTTCTCCACCCATGTCAATCAGCGTGACACTGTCCAGCCACGGGCGTCTGTGAGCTCATGCATACAAGGTGGGCGGTCCCGAAAGTTGCATGAGCAACACCTCGAAGAGAGGCAGCGGCTTGCGTCACGTGTATCGGAGGAAGCAAGTGATGGCTTCGCCCTCCCGGACTGGCAGTTCATCGTGTGACAAGGGGGGAAAGGTCCAGGGGTGTGGAGAGAACTCAGCAATGTTTTTTGTGCTGGATAAGTGTGTTTTCAACTGTGCTGTTCTCTGTTGTAGAACATCTTGTAGGTTAGGGGTAGGGTTAAAGTAGGAGCTAGAACTTCACTCCTAGACTTTTGGTTCTACAGCCTTTAAAAGTGATTACCTTCTACAAATTTTGAGGAATTAAGAATTGTAGAGATTTTGGCCCTGCTTCATTTTTTTATTCACCTTTGAATCATCAAATTTTGCTTGGATGGAAGTAGTAATAACAAGCAGTGTGTTAAAATTAGTGAGTGGTAGAAGTTCAGTATTTTTTTCAATTCCAAGCAGTTTCTAATCTGTTTACACCTCCAGGTGTTGCTGATTCTTATGTGACCCTAACAAGCGTTTCTTACACCCCTCTCAGCTTTTTGATTGTACATGTGTGAGAAAGACTGATTTGAAGCTATCTTCTTTTTGCATTACATGTCCTTTACCCCTAGATGCCAGTGTGGTGCTGAGAATAGTCCAGTCATTTTAATGAGGCAGTCTCTTCTCATTAGCGAGCCTCTGATGGCATGAACTCACATTAGATTTGTAATTCAAATCAGTATTCAGAATTCACAGAAACTGTAACAACCCAGACACGCTAATGGATCTGACGTGTTTAATAAGCAGTCATTTCCTTAAACCCAGTAGTGATTTTTAACAAGCAATCGGTGTGCTAATGAGGACATTTTCGAGTACCTTCTTCTTCAAGAAAAAAAGGGGAAAAGGGAAAAAATGTCAGGTTTTGACTTGGTCAGCTCTGAGCCATTCCCAAAAATCAACCCTTGTAGCAATATTGATTTAGCTGTTGCCAATTTCCTGGGCTGGTCTTATGAGACGAAAAAGTGAGAGACACAAAAGCCTCCTGCTCAACACAACAGTTGAGCTGACAGAGGAAGAGTGTTCAGCTCCTTAGTGTGAATGAACAACAGGAATGAAGTGGGAGTAGCAGAGAGAGTAAAAGAGAATAAAAGACAGAGAGATAGACAGAGAGGGGGGGGGGTTACAGTGAGGGATTGGGGACTCACAGACACAAAGGAAGAATAAGGGGAAGAGAGAGGAAAAGACAGGTAGAATATACAACTTTAAATAAATGCCTTGTCATTTCTGTGAACTGAGTTGATTTGAAATAAACTGAATTGAGAGACCTGGGATATAAAGAGAGGTAGTGAGACCAACAGTGCAAGAGAGAAGGGCACAGTGAGAAGAAAGCAGACACTGTGAAATGTTGATGGAGACAAACAAACCAGAGGTGAACAAAAGGAAAGAGAAAAAGTCAAACAGGTGAAAGAGTGAAAGGAAGATACTAAGAGATGACATTTAGCAGAGCGAAATGGGTTGGGAGAAAAACAGAGAGGAAAAAGTAAGGGAAGGATCATAAGGAGAGTAAGCGATGGAGAGGGGCAGGGAGGTAATAAAGGAAAAAACAGAAGAAAGATAACTGTAGAAACAGAACAAGGCAGTGGGATGGGAAAGGTGGCCAGTTGGAGAGAGGAAATATGAGGCGAAAAAAGGAACGGACAGTGGCAGAAAGACACAAAGAGCGAGAAGGAGAGAGCAGTCAAAGAGAGGTTAGATATACTTTGGCCAAAGTGAAATAAATGAGGTTTGCATCTTAATGTCCCATTGGTAAAAAATAAAGGACAAGAGAATTCTAATAGTTCAGATTATAAACAAACTCCAAAGACTCAACTGTGAATGCTGTCAACATGCTGTGGATGAGTTTGTGAGGTGACAAGCAAGAAAGAAGTCACCTAATATAAGCCTATATTTTGCACATCATAGAGACTAATGTACTGTATGTGTAATGTAGTACTGCATGAGAAATAATGTAGTATTAAGATAAAAGGGATGAAAAGGCTGAAAGAGATAGTGGATAGTCACCAAGATATGGATTTGGAAGAAGAAACTATGAGGAACAGTCAGTTGAAATACAGAGAACGGGAGAGAAATAGTGATAGACAGTAAGAGAGAGACAAAGTGTGAGTGTGTGTGAGAGAGAGACAGAGAGACAGAATGAGAGAAGGTGGAAATAGGAAAGCCTGAGGAGGTGTGCTAATGAGTCCATGCTTTTGAAAAGTGTGTGCTGTGGCGAGAAATTGCTGGACAGGAGGACCATCTTTAATAAGTGAGCCACTGATCCAGCCAGCAATTAAGAATCCAAACTCTCTAACGAGCTCCAATTGGACGGCTGGCAATTACAGAGCCAGTGGCTGGAAGAGCAAGCATGAGGCCGGCGCTCTGATTGGCTTCAGCACTCTTAATGGGATCGTGGCTCCTCTCAGCTCAATGGCTGAGCAGTAATAGCAATTCGGCTGCAGATAGATATCAGTGTGAGACCTGATTGCACCCTGCTGTCAATAAGCAGTCCTCACTTTAATAGGAATGTGTATGTGTGTGTCCCTGTGGCTGCCAGGGTCATCTTGTGTCATAGAATGTTCCAGTTGCACATGGGGGCGTATGAATCCCCAGTAATGAGGGAAAAAGTATCAAAAGCTCACAACTTATGATGCTGCCAAGCCATTTTAAAGCCACTAGCTGCACTGAGAAAAAAAAATAGGCATTATTCTTATTTTGTGCAATCATGAAGCTATTCAAGCAGCAACCAACTGACCTTGGGAAACTTTTGAAATAGGATGATGAGCTGGACAAAGAAAGGCATAAACTACAGAAAGCTCAGTTGCAAGAACAAATTGAAAATGTACTTTCATCAACTGTCAAAAAATTACTGAGAGAGGAAGAGAAAGAGCAACACACATCTGCATATTTGTGATAACAGAATACTGTTTAAATTCAAGGGTCAAATGTAAGTCTGATGTATAAGGGATGTGGTAAGTTGATATGTTGCAGAGAGTTAAGTAGTAAAGTAAAGATATAGCCTAATTAATGTGAGATTGTGAAATGAATTCATTAATTATTTTGTTTGTTCATTTGCCTTCAGTCAAGGCTGTAGGGAATCAAGAGTTTGGTGAATACTTTCTGGAGAATTTTACCAGATACCACTGGTTTTTTAAAACCACTACGTGCTGAATTCATATAAGTCATAACCCATAACCTATGAAAAACTTAATAGGTGAGACATTTTTAGGCTTTTGTAGCATGTATTAAAATTTCAAATCTAGATTCAATTGAAATAGTGCTAATAGATATATTCAATAAGGCATTAATTCAAAAAGGGTAAAAGGGAGCTATTACAAGGGAGATGACATCAGTCTTTTTTTTATCCAGGGATATAGCTTCCCTTCACATGACCAACCATAATTTGACTCCTTTGTTGATGAGAGAGATCAGAGGAGAATGTCCAGATTGACTTGAGCAGACAGCATGGCAAGCAAGTGTATGCTATAAAAAATAATAATTTTACCCCACTTATTATGTGCATGAAGAGTCTAGAGATATATCTGCACTTTTACCTTAATAAATAATGCAAGCATGCAACATAACAATATGCATGAATATGCGAATTGGACTCCAAACGCCAAGAAACCCACCCCCTCACTCACTTTCCCCCATTTTGTTGTTATCCCTTCCCCCATCCCACCTACCACCCTGTCTATGCTCTGCTGTTCTCTACAATGTAATATAAAAAAAAAACAAAAAAAAAACACAAGTCCATGCTTAGGAAAACCAACCCTGTTTAAAAGTTGACTTGGTTGTGCTGCATTGGCATACTGCGTCTGTAAATCAGCACTATATGTTACTGTCAATTACATACCTGCTAGTAAACTATCTCCCATTTGTCACAGGATATTTCATTTCATTATGCACCAATAATTTGTGCAGAAGTATCTATGCAGCAGTTATCTACGTGTAATCTCTCCTGCACCTTCTCGCAACTAGATCATGATGTTCTCGGCTTGCTGAGGCACTTTGTACTGTGACAGCTCTGTGAAAATGCCTAGCAACAGCTAACTCAGCGTGCATGCTCACATCCTGTCTGCGACATCTGCATAGTAATGCTGAGAAAATTAAAAAAATTCTACTTCTATCTCAGGTCAAAGATTAGATCTTGTAATGTCATGTCTGTGTCTGTAACTACTGAAATATACAACTTCCATGATCTTTAGCACACAAACCTATCACATGACCTCCATTCAAGCTCACATCCCAGTAAAGTCTCTTCATTACTAATAGAGCTCACCTGTTTGCAAAAACACTGCTCTCTCTCAATATCTATAATGACTATCAGTGTTATTTATTCATGCATAATGTGATGATCAACCCTTTCTTACCTTCCTGTCTTAATTTACTGTTTTGAGCACAGCCTGTTTGTGTTCTGATTGTTTGGTTTATGCCTGTTTGTCGATCGCCTTGACAATTTGCCTGTCTCATGTTTCTGAATATTGCCTAGATCTTTTTAATAAAACCAGAAAACCTCATGTGTATTTGTCTGTCACACCAGCACCTTAAACCTTTCTACTAGATTCCAGAACTAGATTCTTGTTCTGTCTTATGATTTTTCTATTTTTGTCTGAAATGTTGTTGTTCAAGTCAAGATAATTTGTCTTTTTGAGTTTTTCTTACATTCTTTGAAAATAAAGAAAACAAGACTGTGTCATCTGTGTCAGATGACTTATAAGATTCTGACAGGTGACAAATTAAAAGAAGGAAACAAAAAGAAGACAAACTGAATCATAAAATATATGCCGGAAAAGCTTCAATGCACCTCAGCATAGATTCTCCAAAAGTTATTCCCTCAGTTGTTGTTTTGATGATGGTGTTAGGGAGAGCTCCATGCCAGTAAGTCTTCAACTTGATTAAGATTTGGTTCAGACTATGAAGTCCAGAGCATGTAATTTAGATTATTTTCACCCTCATCAAACCACTCAGTGAGTGGGAAGACAGTCATCCTAAAAAAAAAAGACTACTCCCATCAGGATCGAAGTGTTTCATAACTGGATTAAAGGTGATCAGGAAGAATTGCTTTGTATTGATTTGACTCTTCCATTGCAGGAGAGAAGTGAACCCAAACTATAACAACAAAATCTCCTCCACAGACTAATGCAGCTTCCTGGTTCCTTTCTTTAATAATTTATCCGTTTGTATATACTAACATAACACTGCCATGTATATGAAGAACCAACAGCTGATTAATCCCAAGCTGTAATAATGTAGTGCTCACATCAGTCAGCAGGTAGCACTAATGTTCTTCCTCTCTGTTTGATCTATATACTTCTGTATTGCTCACTGCTGTTCTATATGTCCAACTTACTGAGATGTTGATTAGGTAAATCGAAACCAAGTGAAAAAATATGGGCTATCTTAGCTGAAAGTATGACTGAGATGTATGGGAGGGAAATCTAAATACTCTACAACATTCAACAAGTTTGCTTCTGGTTCTTGTACATTAGCAGTCTCTTATTTTTTCTTTACTTTTTGTACTATTGCCATTTTTTTCACTTTATCACTTTATTGTCAGAGTCTCCTTCAAATTCATATCATTATTATTATCATTCATATTCATATTATTATTATTATTATTATTATTATTATTATTAATTGGGGAGCCTATTTATATATTAGATACTTGAGGGAGGAGGGATTTATATGAATCTCAGCAACCAATCTCAACTGCATTTCTTGCTAAGTTGCCAGGCAAAGCAGTAAAAAATAGATAAATAGATAAGTAGATAAATAAATAAACTGAATAGAAATCCACTGCCCCAATCTGGTCCACACAAACACCTGGTTCTCACCACACCTGGATCACCCATAAAGTGCCTGACTTTAGGACAAAAAGTAATCCATTTTACACATATGCTAGTTTTACTTTTTTTTCCCTTAGACCTTTTTGCTCTTAAGAACCTTTCTTTCCTTTTCAAAAGCCTCAGAACATCAGCCAATCCTACTCCTATTCTAAGCACAGATGGCACTGCCAAGAACCTTTCAGAGTGAACAGTAGGTTAGGGCACAGCCTCTCTCAAAACCTACAGAAATATACGGAACAAAAATATTTTTTATTTATTAATTAAAGTATGTATTCATAACAGCTTTACCCAGCATTTGGCTCTAAGCCCAAGGAGCTGACAGACGGCAAGTGTGCTAATCTCCAAAAGCAACATAAAGAATCAATACAGATGTCAAACTAAGTCGAGGCAGCCTTTAAAAACTTCATCTAGACTTATCTTATTTCGGTACATACTGTATACATACGTCTGATTCTGGTAATGCTCTTACGGACACAGTTCAGTGTTGTAGCCCACAGCTTTATGAATAATGATAAATAATAATAATAAATCTGTATGAATAATGATGCCTTCATGACTTATGTGATTTGGGGGCAGTCATGGTCTTGTGGGGGCAGTCATGGTCTTGTGGTTAGGGTGTCTGCCCCATGATCGGAAGGTCCCGGGTTCAATTCCCGTGACTGACAGGACTTTGCTGAAGTGCCCTTGAGCAAGGCACCTCACCATTGGCTCCCCAGGTGCTGTGGCTAGGGCTGCCCACCGCTCCAGGCATGTGTGTTCCCTGCCCCATAGTGTGTGTTCACTAGTGTGTCTCACTGCACAGATGGGTTAAATGTGGAGGTCCAATTTCACTGTGTGTAAGCACAAGTGATAAAAATGTTGACAGTATATACACACTAACAGTGACATAGACCAGAATTTAATTAGTTAATGATTAAATTCAGATTTATTCACTCTATTAATGATATATTATAGCTGACATTCTATATAGTACATAGCACAAGGCATACTAAGTGCATTGGCTGCATCACAAAATATCACTCCAGTCTTTGCATGGGATAAAACATTCTGGCATGAAATCAAATAGTTTTATTGTCTAGAGAAATAAAAAGGAAATTGAGGAGCCCTGGAGGGAGGACAGCGAGATAATAAATAAATATGCATTTGAAAATATGATACTTATTTTGACATAAAATTTTGACATTAAATTCAATCAATCCTCCATGGATGGTTAAAGATCTGTCTCTTGGTAATGAATCTGGAGATGAGAGAAAAAGATTTGATGGATATTAGACAGAAATAGAGAGAGACACAAAGAGAGAGAGAGCGAGAGAGAGAGCTCTTCAGCTCATTTACTTGATGTCACTCATTTCTAACCCTACTTATTGTTTTGTGTTACTGGCTAAGTGATCAATAGTGTCCTTTTATAGAACTTGCTGCCTGTTCAGTACCTTTCACTGACAGAGCTGGGATTGCGCTTACAGTTTAAGACTGTGGGTTTGCTTTCACAGATTTCCTGTATTTTGAGGATAAATTATGCCATTGCAGCATGCTAGTGAACAGTGCTGAAAGGCTCATGTGTGTTATGCATGAGCGTGCTGGTTAGTGGGTACTGAATACCTTTCACAAACCCAAACCCATAATGAGGACAATAATTTAATGAGGATAATAGGAATTTAGCTCTACAAACGGGTTAGCATAGCCTTGGGCTATCTGCGGTGTAAAATGCAGTGTAAAATATGAACCATTATTGTATTATGCAAAATACTTGCTGGCTTATTTTAAACATCCACCAAATCTTGAAATAAAAAAGTAATGAAGAAATGTGATAAAGACTGTCATATGTTTATCTCAGGCACTATTCTCCCATGTGCATAAATCAAAAAAGCATGAATTTTCCCCTTTACAATTTGTGCACCATGGAAGCTACATAGTTTGGGTGATGCAACCAGCAAAATCTGCAAAAACACCATTTACACATACACAATATAGACAAAAGTATTCACTCACCCATTCAAATCACTGAATTCAGGTGTTTCGGTCACTTCCATGACCACAGATGTATACAATCAAGCAACTAGGCATGCAGACTGCTTCTACACATTTGTGAAAGAATGGGTCGCTCTCAGGAGTTCAGTGAATTCCAGTGTGGCGCCATGATAGGATGCCACCTGTGCAACAAGTCCAGTTTTGAAATTTCCTCACTACGAAATATTCCACAGTCAACTGTCAGTGGTATTATAACAAAGTGGAAGAGATTGGGAATGACAGTAACTCAGTCATTAAGTGGTAGGCCACGTAAAATGACAGAGTGGGTCTGCGGATGCTGAGGTGCATAGTGCGCAGAGGTCACCAACTTTCTGCAGAGCCAGTCGCTGCAGACCTCCAAGCTTCATGTGGCCTTCAAATTAGCTCAAGAACAGTGTGTAGAGAGCTTCATGGAATGGATTGCCATGGCTGAGCAGCTGCATCCAAAGAGATTTTGAACAATTTCATGCTCCCAACTTTGTGGGAACAGTTTGGGGATGGCCCCTTCGAGTTCCAACATGACTGCACACCAGTGCACAAAGCAAGATCCATAAAGACGTAGATGAGTGAGTTTGGTGTGGAAGAACTTGACTGGCCTGAGTCCTGACCTCAACCCGACAGAACACCTTTGGGATGAATTAGAGTGGAGACTGTGAGCCAGGCCTTCTCGTCCAACATCAGTGTCTGACCTCACAAATGTGCTTCTGGAAGAATGATCAAAAATTCCCATAAACATTCAACACTCCTAAACCTTGTGGAAAACCTTCCCAGAAGAGGTCAAGCTGTTATAGCTGCAAAGGGTGGACCGAGATCATATTAAACCCTATGGATTAAGAATGTTGTGTGACTCAAGTTCATATGTGTGTGAAGGCAGGAGACGAATACTTTTTCAGCTAAGTGCTTCTGATGGTTGTAGTAAGTCAAGTGTAACTACATGACAGAACCTCATATCATATTGCCTTTAAAGTTGGCAGGAGGCCTACTTTTAACATTATTATACATATACAAATAACCTCACTGAACTAGAAACATCAGCTCCTCTTCAAAACTGAAACTGAGTTTATGCATTTTAACCAGCACTGCCACAATCCACTTTATATTCCTTCACAAATGTGAGTCATTTATGCTTGAATGTGGGCCCTTTATTGACCAATAGCAGAGCATTACCTATTCATTAATCAATTTATCTAATAGAGAGTACTTTCAAAGAGCCATGATGGATGATTACTAATGCATATTTAATAATGGACTACTCAGCATGAGTTCAAGTGTGGACACTGGGACATGCATTTTGTTGCACCTTTTCCTGAATAGTGTATGCTCTTGAATTTTGAATCTTTATTAATGAATCTCTAAACATCAAAGCTTGTGTTGTTTGGCATATGTACTTGATTTTTGGGGATATGTCATACACAGAAACAAATGCTTTCCTTTGATGTCATTCCTAATATAGAACTGTCTTTCCATTTATGTTCAAGTCAGGTCTATGGTTTGAATGGATTTCAATGACATTCACATTGCACATGTGGAAGTGCCCATTCCCTGTTTTCCTGACATCCAAAATACACAGAGAATAAGAATGCGCTTGACTGAAATGGCATAAGGAAAGCAAAAGAGTTCTTATGTGCAAATGGAAGAATTGTACCCAGTATTCTCATACTTAACATCTGTTCAACACGCATTGTAACATACTTGGTTCGCTGTTACTTTTCTATTACGATTCTAATGTCTTTAAATTAATTTAGTGTCACCCAGAAGATAATGGGTTTTTGAGCTGGGGTTTTCTCAAGTTTTCTTTCTCTGCTTGCTGACAATGTCTCTACTTAAAAACACTATATGAATAAAACTTGACTGTCCAGACATGACCTAATACTCAACAAGCTTAACAATATTACTTAACAAGCATGCTTGACTGATATCCCTCTCTCTGAGACGGCCAGCTTGTTAGCAAAATTTCAAATTATAGGAGAATGTGCAAAGGACATGGTATTGGCTGAGGTGAAACAGTGATTTCAGTGTATGTTTTTGACTTCCTTCAAGTTAAACCTGACTGCTCCTGAAACTTACTCAGCCATTATAGTACCTTGTCTTGGCTGACCTTACATTTAAAGAAGCTTAGTGATTCTGCTCAGGTAGGAGAAGTTCCGATTCCTTTGGCTAGGTTGAAAATAGCTTTCAATCACCTTTTTGCTGACTTATGCATTGAATTTTTAATGCGTTATCCTGTATGTGTGTGTGTGTGTGTAT
>JAOTRJ010000016.1:4085653-4106329 GCA_028564905.1 Leptodoras praelongus
GAATGCGAGTGTGAATGTGTGTGTGTATGCGCCCTACGATGGATTAGCGCCCTGTCTAGGGTTGGTTCCTGCCCTTGTGCTGGGCGCCGGCTCCCCCATGACCCCGTAACTGGGAATAAGCGGTACAGATAATGACTGACTGACTGAATCTGACACTGAATTTGGCTCTTTTCTTAGCAAATGTCTGTGCATTGTTTTTTTTTTAAATAGTGCAAGACTTTTGAACGTGGCTGTTTGTAATTGATTACTTATATTAATGAATATAATTACTGTCCTTAGTAATACTATTGTTCCTTCAGAGTCTGGCAGTGTTTGTTATTGTTAGGAGGCTGCTATTTATTGTTGTTGCCAGCATGGCTTAGTGTGCCCTCTCTGAAATGAAATCGCTCAGGAATCTTAAACCCCTACATGAGTCATTACAGAGATATCAACTAAAGTAGGCCCAGAAAAGCATTTACTGTAACAGATATCAGCTTGCTCTGTTACAGTAATCTGGCTCCCCTCTCACACATGCACACATCCCCCAGGGCTATTGCTAGGGATTGTAGGATAGACAGAGTTTTATAGCAGCTGGTGTGTTTAATAGGTGAAAAGGGAGAGAGATTGAGGCAGAGGAGGAGTGGACTTTCATTCATGTTAATTGCAATGTGATTTTTGCTGAAATGCTATGCTTATAGATAGCCATCTTCTGAGGATTTAAACAAAAATAAAACCCTATCTGTAATGAAATGAAAATTAAAACATGCTTCTTCTCAAAAGACATGCCTCTGTCTCAAAAGACATTCTGAATTAAAGAGAGCAGCAGGTCATTGTAATACAATTCCAAAGCCAATCACCTAGAGGCCCCTTCAGAGCCATAGCAGGAAGATATAGGAGTGTTCAAGATCTTTGGTACACAAGTCTAGATTGCAGCAGAGAGATAATAATTATGCTTTTGCACAAAGGGTGATGTCTTCGCCTTATTGGAAATGGAAGCATAAAAATTTGCTTTCATATACCCAGAGTATGGCATTCTTGGCACGGTAAACAAGAGGAGGTCTTATTGTCGGCCCAAGATGCCTTATGCAATATCACAGCTCAGAAGAGAAGGAGCACTCTTTAATGAACTTCTGCCTTTGTTTCACAGCTCCAGACGGAGAGGGAAATCGATTTAGCTCTGATTAAAACCAGTGGTTTAGACCTTAGACAGCGAAGCATAGAAGCAGAGATGGAAATAAGCAGCAATCTCTTTATTTCCACATTTGTTAATTTATGCTTCAACTGAATGGTGGGACATGGGTATATAAATGTAGTTCTTGAGAGACAGACAAGTATTTATCTGGAGTTTGCTTTTATCATGAATTTTTGTTTCCATGAGTATTATGCAAATTATGTCCATTTTCTGAGCCACTGCAGTGACGATCTCTGTCTCATACAATCAATAACCATAATACAACCAATGTGTCTATTTTACTTTGTGTAATTCAGTCTGCAAATGATAGGTTATGCTGTAATCAGTGAGAATTTGTAAAATACCACCCTGGATCACTGGAAGCTTCAGACTTGTAAATTCAAAGCTTGAGTGAGACCTCAAGCTTGAGTGAGACCTCAAACCTCCCTACCAGGTGGTGATCCACCATATACTGTGACACCACTACAGTCTGAGTAGTGTCCAATCAACTAAAATGTGATGCATCCTATGTATTATTATTATTATTATTATTTGCATTTAAAAAAAAACAAAAGGTTCATCTACTTCACTTCAGACTCCAGTCCAACCCCATCTAGATGTTTGCCTGTTCTTAATAACCTAGCAAAGAACAAATACCATGGTGCCTCAGTACAATAATATGACATTAAACATGCCACTCACTGTGAACACCAAGCCATGACATTACTAATTTCTTTGTACATTTTTGGTTTTCTATTTTTGTCTCTTTATTTGCTCTTCTTGAATCAAGAGTCGACGGTGGGATTATCCGTAGGACTGGCATTCCATGGGTAAAAAGGTAGCTGGTGACCCACGGTGACCTCAAATGGCATGAGCCCCGTGGCTGAGTGTTTGATGGAGTTTTGAGCATACTCTGCCCAGGGGAGGTCCACTCTTGGGGCCAATGCCTGGCCGTTCACCTGAAGATGAAAAACAGAGGTGAGAGTGACTGTGATACTGAGCCTTTCTAAAAAAGGCCGTCCAGACACAGGAGGTGAATTGCAGGCCTCTGTTGCTGACTGAGTCCTGAGGTAGTCCATATCACCTAAATACCTCTTGAAAGAGTATTTCAACCATTTCTATGGTGGTGGGCAGGCCTGGAAAGGGAATAAACCTCACACCTTTAGAAAATTGATAAACAATTACTAATATAGCAGTCTTTTTCTGTGATAGAGGGAGCTCTGTGAGGAAATCTATTGAAAGGTGTGAACATGGCCTCTCTGGTATGGGCAGAGGAGGCAGCTTTATCTGATGGTAGTATACATGCAACTTTGGCTTGGGCACAGACAGAGCATGAGGAGATGTATCTCTGCACATCCTGATTCATATGGGGTAAAGTACTTCACCTGCAGAAGCTCATCTGTGCACCATGTTCCCGGATGCCCCATGTCCAGAAAGGTGTGACCACAGGTGATGAGCAGGCTGCAAAGGTCAGCAGGAATGAAAACACTGCCGGGTGAGCACACTACCTCTGGTGGGCTACTGTTGCAGAATCTGCTGGTCGAGTTTCCACATGATGGCTTGGATGAACTTTGATTCCGGGACAATGGACTCCAGCTCTGTGGCTTCCATCTCTGGCTCGTGAATGCAGGAAAGGGCATCAGCCTTCCCATTCTTGGATCCTGGTCTGAAAGAGAGTACAAATTAAATCTGGCAAAGAATATACCCCACCTTGCTTAGCGTGAGTTTAATTTCTTGGCTGCCTTGATATATTCATGGTTCTTGTAGTCATTAAATATTGTGACTGGGTGTTGCGCCCCTTCTAGCCAGTGCCTCCATTCTTAGAGGGCCAGCTTGATGGCTAATAGCTCCCGGTCTCCCATGTTGTAAATGCCTTCGGCGGGGGAGAACTTATGGGTGAAGTAGGCCACTGGATAGAGCTTGGCTTTTCTGGAGGTTCATGGCAACCCCATTGACCCCGATGTGGTACTCCAGAAACTCGACTTGAGGCTGATGGAATTGACACTTTTTGTGCTTTACATAGAGTTGAAGCCAGGACAGAACTTTGCGAACATTGGTCACATGGATGGCCAGATCTGGGGAGATCCGGTCAGTCCATACGGCATAACTAGGCATTCGTAGTGGCCCAATGTGGTACTGAAAGCCGTCTTCCATTCGTCTCCCTCTCTGACCCGAACGAGGTTGTATGCACTGCACAGATCCAGCTTCATGAACCCTGGCTTGGGTTGAAAAGGATTTGCAAATCATCGTACCTCATCACCTTGTCTGTAGTTCACTTCCAGGAGGCTTTTATTGATATGTAATGTTGAAATGGATAAAATGTATTGTTTTTATGCAAGTATTCACTCATTTTAAATTTGATGCCTGTAACACATTCCAAAACAGTTGGGATAGGGGCAACAAAAGACTGGGAAAGTTGAGGAATGCTCAAAAAACACCTGTTTGGAACATTCCACATGTGAACAGGTTAATTGGAAACAGTTAAGTGTCATGATTGGCTATAAAGGGAGCATCCCTGAAAGGCTCAGTTGTTAACAAGCAAGGATGGAGTGAGGTTCACCACTTTGTGAACAACTGCATGAGCAAATAATCATATAATAAATTAAGTTTCCCAATGGGCAATTGCAAGGAATGTAGTGATTTCATCATATACAGTCCATAATATCATCAAAAGATTCAGATATCTGGAGAAATCTCTGCAAGTAAGCGGCAAGGCCGAAAACCAACACTGAATGCCTGTTACCTTCGATCCCTCAGATGGTACTGCATTAAAAACCAACATCATTCTGTAACAGACATTATCAGGAGCATTTCAGAAAACCATTGTCAGTGAACACAGTTTGTCACTCCATCTACAAGTTCAAGTTAAAACTGTACCATGCCAAGCAAAAGCCATATATCAACAACACCCTGAAATGCTGCCGGCTTCTCTGGGCCCAAGCTCATTTGAGATGGACTGACGCAAAGTGGAAAAGTGTCTTGTGGTCTGACGAGTCCACATTTCAAATTGTTTTTGGAAATCATGGACACTATGGCCTTCGGACCAAAGAGGAAGAGGGCTCTCTGGATTGTTATCAGTGCAAAGTTCAAAAGCCAGCATCTTTGATGGTATGGGGGTGTGTTAGTGCCCATGGCATGGGTAATTTGCACATCTGTGAAGAAACCATTAATGCTGAAAGGTACATACAGGTTTTGGAGCAACATTTGCTGCCATCCAAGCATCGTCTTTTCAGGGACGTCCTGCTTATTTCAGCAAGACAATGGCAAGCCACATCCTGCATGTGTTACAGCCTGGCAAAAGAGTGCGGGTACTAGACTGGCCTGCCTGCAGTCCAGAGCTGTCTCCTATTGAAAATGTGTGGCACATTATGAAGCACAAAATACGACAACAGAGATCCCAGACTGTTGAGCAACTGAAGTTATTAGTGTCCTCAGTTCCCAAACACTTATTGTGTGTTTTTAAAGGAAAGGTGATGTAACACAGTGGTAAACATGCCCCTGTCCCAACTGTTTTGGAACATCTTGCAGGCATCAAATTCAAAATGAGTGAATATTTGCAAAAAACAATAAAGTTTATCCTTTTAAACATTATCTTGTCTTTGTAGTGGATTCAATTGAATATGGGTTGAAACGGATTTGCAAATCATCATATTCTGTTTCTATTTGTGTTTTTCACAACATCCCAACTTCATTGGAATTGGGTTTGTATTTGGCTAGTCATCCCAGTATAGGGTTTACAGAGTATTTGTAACATTTTAACAGCTATTAGTGGAGATTCAACAATTGAGTTTTGCTTTGTCTGTAGATGTTTACAACATTATCTATAGAGTACATGTGATGGTTCCTGAACATCCTAAATATATATAGACTAATTCAGACTAATAATTATTTTGAGAATATGCAGGTATGTTTACAAATCATCACATTAACTCTATAGAGAATCTGTTAAACAGCTACAGAGAAAGCAAAACAGCTTTTGAATCTCAAATAATAAGCTGTTGAAATGTTACAAATACACTGTGAAACCTTAGTAGGTGGACTATGCAAATAAAGTGTTACCTAATAAAGTTATTAAGTTAAAGTTTAAGTTATTCCTTAAACTTTTTCAAGAGTCTTCTCTTCCTGGAACAAGTTATCGTTTGGTAATAATTCTAGAGTATCTCTCCACTTCAAAAAAGGCTGGTGAGTCGGGTGGTACTGTCAGGGGTAACTTTTTTTGTAACAACTCACAGGAGCTTTTTGTTGGAGCATACAGTATCTCAGAAATACAACGGTGCATTAAAATGACTTTTCTACCCCTGATGGTGCATTTACATAACTTAATATAAAGTAAAAATGTAACTGTAAAGTACCTCACTATTGGTTTTACCAGTGCCTCCCCTTGGGTGGTGTCAGAGAACTGCAGAGCAAGCCTGGGGGAGATGAAATGAGGGCATAAAAACCATGAGAAATAAAGTGCTATAGTAGGGGAAAAGCTAGATCACAAATTGTAAAAAAGGAAGCTGGAACAAAATATAGAAATAATGGTTCAATAAACAATATGACTTTTGCTGTTACAATTAACCCAATGTTTCTGATGTACAGGGGAGCATATTAGCTAGCTAGCAATATTATAGTATTTATTCAGTAGGATTTAAGCTCACAATGTTGTCTACTAACTTGCTTAGACATGCAAAATTGATATATGGCATCAGCAACATTGACTGAAATTTTGTGGCTTTCAGTCAAACTAAATATATTGTGTGAGAGAGAGGGAGAGAGAGAGAGAGAGAGACCATGTTGTTATATGTTTGTGAAGACCAAATGTTAGGATTGTTAGGGGACCAGATGTGGGGTTTGGGTTAGGCATGGCATTAATTAGCTACATTAATAATTATGCCAATGGAAAGTCCTCACAAGTATAGCAAGGCAAAGTTTCTCTCTCCCTCCCTCTCTCTCTCTCTCTCTCTCTCTCTGTGTTTCTTGTCTTGCAGGCAGTTATGCTTGTCAGGCTTGTTGAAGCAGAGAAATGAGCTACAAATTCACTCCATCCTGCATGAATCTCCTATCAAAATGAAACCTTAAGGCATCTGCCTAGTGTGTGTGTGTGTGTGTGTGTGTGCAATAGGCGGTAATTTTGTTGGTGTAGATGTAGCCATGTATCAAAGTCATATGCTGGATCGAGTCTGAATGTATCAAAATGACATCAAATCTCTCTCTCTCTCTCTCTCTGTCTCTTAGACCTTCTGATTACAGGCCCATTTGCCAGTTTCACTCTTTTGAATGTTAAGTAGTACAGCTTTAATTTATCCAGAGTGACAAACAGAAGTGCTTTGTTGTCTACTTGGACAACACTGTATATTCAGAGCTATAGCTAAGAGTCTGAAAAAGCTGAGGCACTACTACAAAAGCAGTAGTTTGTGATACTGATTATTCTCAAGTACAATAAAGACAATACAAAAGAACACACATGCAAAGAAAGATGTTTAAGCACATTTGGTATTTGTTCATTGTATATTGCTAAATTGCTAAGGTGATTCCTCAGTCTGAACTTAAAGAAAACAAGGAACTCTGCTTAAGGACATTTCATTCAATTACCTGGGCACTACTACAGAGGAGTGTCTTGTAGTCTTCCTTTTTTTGATTTGTTTGTTTGTTTACTTACATACTTACTACTTTCTTGTCATGCAAACCTGCCATAAAGGTTCACAGGGCATCTTATGCTGGAGTGGTTCATCAGGACTGGAATCCTGTGGAAAACAACAACTACTTAAAGTTTAGGTCATGTCCACTTTGGGATTCAATCTGAATATAGAGAGATGCAGATATTTAGAGCACTAAATACACAGAGATACTGAGGCGTGCCTGTAGCTCAACAGGCTTGACCATTACAATTAGCCTTATGGATGTAATGATAGCAGGATGAGCAGCAAGGAGCAAGTTGTGGTGGTTAGATGCACCACATGGTAGTGCATGCTTATGTAAGGTTAACAACATAAACATTCACATACATTCAGTGAAACCATTTCCTTCTAGAATTCCCACAAAATGGCATGACATCTGCTTGTCTTCTGACAGGGATCTCTTAAAGATAGCATTATATGTTTAATTCATCCTTAACAGCATGTTCATGTATTATAACATCTTTATTACACTATATTTGTGCTATTAAATAACACATTGTATTGAACAACATAATTGGCCTTCTTTCTCCTCTGACATTTTCCCAGGCACCCAGCTTAGTTATAACTTTATGATCTCCATGCTTTTGTGTCCTCCAGTCCCTGAGAAGACCTAATTACCTCCCAGATGCACCATTTCATAATCCACAACCAGCCTCTGCAGAGCTGGAGCTTTGATTTCTGACTTCATTTCTTGCTTAAAAACATGATTAGATGGCCACATTTTACCTAAATTAGTGCTTGGCTTTAAACACACAAAGAAATTCAGAATATCTGAAAAAAATAATAAAAAGGCTGCAAGGAAAAGGAGGTGGAAAGATGCCAATTTAAATGATGGAGAATGCGGGGGCAAAAGGATCCGCCGGCGCCCGGCTTTTCATCTCCCAGTTTCAAAGCGCGGCCAGAGGAAAATGGTCGCTATAAATACGCTTTTGATTTTCTAACCAGCCATGACAACAAAGTTACAAGGGGAGAACATTAGGCTGCATCGATCGGTGCCTGCTCAATGGGATAAAACAGGCCCTGACCTTTTTTTTTTTTATTTTTTTTGACACTACCTCCCCTGTTCGATGTTTGAATTCACGGACAAGGTTTAAGACTTTAACACAAATCTGTGTGCCTGTTAAAGGAGCACATCAATTTTCAATCTCTGCAGTGGATGGTATCAAGCTGATGATGTGCTGTAAAGGGTCATGAGATGCTACAAATTTGTGCTGAGGGACGCTGGATAGACAGGGCTTTAAATTCCACTAATTCACATGTACACATTTAAACATTACTGGCCCCAATACCACTATAATTGTATTGATTTGATATTTTCAGCTGCAGTAACTGTCCTATTATAACACACATTATTTTTGTACATTTAACTATAGTGTCATGGTGTTATTATGCCTGTTGTAGCTAGCTGGTGGTCTTATAGTTTTTGCCATTTTTTTTGGTTTTGACACATTAGCCTAGTGCATTATGATTCATATGTACAAAGCAATACATATGGTATAATCACTGTGTTTTATAAAACCTATTGCCTTCCAGGGTTATTATTTAATCATAAAAGTTATTCCTTCTTAAAAAAGCAGGGTGTTTCGTTAACTTTGTAAATTTGTCAAGGATTTCAGAAAAAATAATCTGGAAAATATGGAGCCAGACACCAAAAAGTCAGTCTAAATGTGGCTTAATCCTGATGTTAATATATTTCTAGCTAAGTGAGTTTTCATCAAGCAGTGAATGGCATGTTTCAATGTTTAGAGAAATGTGTACATGTAGATTCATTTTGTAAATTGTGTAAATACCAGCTGTCAAATTATCTGAAATGCGTAAGTGCTGTAGTAATTTGCAAAATTGTAATGTTTAAATGTTAATCATAAAATAAGACAATTAGAGAAGAGGACAAAAATCACTGAATAAATCAATGATTATTTCAGCACAGATGTAAGCGCACAATGTGATTAGTCAAGATATGACCATGAGGCTTATGTCTGATTTATGACTAATATGTTTCTTAACAGATGTGTCTAGAGACACTGATGTGGACTGTGCTTTGATCGAAGTGATTACTCATTTTCTATCATAATTATGACTGGCACAACTAGCACTGGGGGTCAGCTAGCTTTTGTCAATTTTTTTTCTTCATTCATTTTTCTCACAAATATTTGGTTGATGATATCATATACTTAGACTTCACCAATCCACATGAAACTTGGTATAGTTGTTGCCCCATCCATATCATCCGTTACAGAATATAAGGTTGGTGTCTCTAGGTGTGTGTTGCCCTTTATGCTAGTGCCCCCTGAAATGGGATAGGCTCAAAGCACTTTTTGGGCAGTAGCTGGAAAATCATTTAGGTAAAAATTATGAACTTTTCATAGGAAATTAGCCTCTAGAACACACATCACCGTGGCTTATTACAATTCATGTATGGAGTAGTGACACCTACTGAACAATGTTCAAAGCAAAAATTTTGCCTTTCACTAGACAATGTTTGTCAGGGAAAGTCTCAAAATTTCACACCCACATCATTATCACATTCTCGCATTTCAAATTTCACTGATTTTCTTCAGTAGGAGCCAATGGACACACATGCTTATTGCAAGAAGTGAATTTTCATCCATAGCTTAAGCTTAAACTAAAATGTAAAAATTGCATCCATAAGAAAGATTTCAATATCTCAAGAGCTGCTTAAGCAACAATTTACCAATTGGTATGCTTGTTTCACTTCACTCTTGCTCTTTCTTTCACTTTATGCAGCCATAATATTATGCACTGCTATGTGGTACATTTACAGTGCCTTGCAAAAGTATTCAGACCCCTTGAACTGTTCCACATTTCTTCACAGTACACCCACAAACTTCAATGTATTTTATTATGATTTTATGTGATAGTTCAACGCAAAAAGTAGCAAGTAATTGTGAAGTGAAAATAAAATGATACATAGTTTTCAAAATTTGTAATAAATAAAAATCTGAAAAGTGTGGCATGTATTTGTATTCAGCCCCCTGTAAAATCCAATGTGACCAGTTGCCTTTAGAAGTCACTTAATTAGTAAATAGAGTCCACATGTGTGTAATTTATTCTCAGTATAACTACAGCTGTTCTGTGAATACCTCAGAGGTTTGTTAGAGAACATTAGTGAACAAACAGCATCATGAACACCAAGGAACACACCAGACAGCTCAGGGATAAGGTTGTGGGGAAGTGTAAAGCAGGGTTAGGTGATCAAAAAATATGCCAAGCTACGAACATCTCACAGAGCACTGTTCAGTCAATCTTCCAAAAACAGAAGGAGAATGGTACAAATGCAAACCTACCAAGACATGCCCATGCACCTAAACTGACAGCCCAAGAAACGACAGCACTAATAAAAGAAGCAGCCAAGAGGCCCTTGGTTACTCTGGAGGATCTGCAGAGCTCCACAGCTCAGGTGGGAGAATCTGTACACAGGACAAATATTAGTCGTGTACTCCACAAATCTGCCTTTATGGAAGAGTGGCAAGAAGAAAGCCATTCTAATTTGCAGTTTACCACAAGCCATGTATGGGACACAGCAAACATATGGAAGAAGGTGCTCTGGTCAGATGAGACCGAAGTTGAACTTTTTGGCCTAAATGCAAAATGCTATGTGTGGCAGAAAAATAACACTGCACATCACCCTGAACACACCTTCTCCACTGTGAAACATGGTGGTGGCAGCATCATGCTGTGGGGATGCATTTTTTTCAGCAGGGACTGGGAAGCTGGTCAGAGTTTTCTCTCATTTTCTATGAGAATGGGTTATGAGTCCTGTTATAGAATAAAGGACAGTCACAATATTTTGCTTTGATGTTAAAAAAAATTTGCATGACCAGGAAAGCTCTTTGCATCTGAAAGATGCCAAGGAAGGCAATAGTACTTTTCACTTTAATAAAGGGCAAATTTTCACCATGCAAAATCAAAGTTTGGCACAAAGTGTTGTATCACAACCCATCCTTGCTTGCAAAACCTAAGCCTTTGGTGGATGCTCCTTTTATGCTTAATCTTGATGACCCCATCTGTTAACAGTTACACTGCTAATTGTGGAACCTACCAGAAGAGTGTTACTCATTACCTTTTCAGTTGTTCAGCCTCTTTCCTCTGTTTTTGTTTTACAGACATCACATTCTATTTTTTTTATCTTTCCAAATTCAATTAGGTTTGTCAGGTGAAACATTATTTTTTTGTAGTTTTATCACTTAAATAGTGAAATATTTTTATCAGTTACTGGTTCAAACAACTTAACTAATTATAGTTTTTAGTTTTTATTGCATTGTTAGAAAGTGTCAACGTTTATGGAAAAGGGAATGACATCACTGGATTTTGTGTGTTACTGGGAGTAAACTACAGAGAAACATTTCCACCTACAGATGGCAAGTTACTAAAGCCAGTGACCCTTATTCATCATAGCTGCAAATAAACAGCAAACTCTAGTTTAGGTGCCTGGCATTATATAAATGTTGTGATATCAACATTTCCAAGACATTTGCCAGTGACACATACCAATGTAACCTCATATACACCTAAATTAAATACTGCAATACTGATACAATACAAAAGAGCATTCAGCAAGTCATGCATGATCTCAAGAAGAAAAGAGGAGCCAAGATAAATGTAATAGCCAGCCAAGATCATAGTAAAGAAACAGATACAGTACATATACAAAGCTGAGTTTGTCAGACTTTTGGAAGTGCTTTTTCTATTTAATAACGTTGTTGGGCACAATCGTGTAGAAAACTGAACTGATATTTTCACCTGTGGTTAAGTGAAATCCAAGTATAGCATTTATTCAGTCAGATGGAAACAAAGTGTTGTTCATAAATATAGTTAATCTATATCTTGAATAAATAACAAATACATATTTCTTATAAACAACACCCTGAAAAAAAATGTTATTGAGCATATCACCGTTACGCTGTTATTCGGCATATCAACAACAACAAAAAAAACCCTTGCATTTTAGGTTATATTTGCAGTTGTGTTTTTTTTTTTTGTTTTTTTTTTTTAAGGGGCAAGTGGGGTAATGTGTGAAAGCTGATTTGGAGCCTGGGAGAGGCCCAGACAGTTAATGTGTTGCCACAAAGTTGTAAGCACACAATTGTGTAGGATGTCTTTGTATGCTTTTGTATTAAAAATCCACTTCACTGGATCTAAGGGGCCTAAACCTGTCAAGCATGATAGTGTCCCTGTGCACAAAGTGAGAGCAAGCATATGCTGTATGGGTTGGTTTGCATGGGGACATTGCATGCGAGACACCCAGGACATCATTCTGTCAGTGTATATTCATCTCCACTTTCCCAGCAACGCTAATGCCAAGCACAACAGTAACAATGGCCTACATATTGTTGTCGCACAGAACACTGCACCTTCGATATAATTTCCAATCTTTTTCTACATTTTTAGGTTAAGCACACTAGTCACTACCTTAGCTGTGTTTTAATTTATATTACAGTCACAAAACGTTAGTTGGTCTTGTTGGTCATGATAATCACCTGACCAGCCTCTGACATAAGCAGTTCTTGGTTCCAGACCAAAATCTGGTTCTTCGACTTTCAAAATGCAAAGAACTAGTTAGAAATTAGGTACCTGCTCCAAATTGGCACTGGAATGACCTCGGTGGGACAGGGGAATTTTTGGTGTCTCTTGTACACAAATGGACATGTTAATTAAGGACCAATAAATTCTTCTGGGTCAGAGAGGCAAAGCTCATCTTCAGAAGCCCCCCTCCAAGGGGCTAACTCCAGGAGCCCTTACTCTCTTTCTTGGTCTCCCTGGTTTGCGTGGGGCAGGCTTGTGGGGATACCTGGCATGGAACTTGTGGACCAGGAACTGGTTGAGGATGTCTTTGGCTGGCCATACCCCTTCCAGTCCACCAGATACTGCATGGAGCCCTGTGTGTGGCATAGCATGGACCCTGTAAGCCACTTTGTTAAAGTGCTTTGAAATTGGAAAGGGAACAATATACCTGGGGCTGAGTTCCTTGACACCCATGGGGTTGTGGAAGGCCTTGGTTGATGCCCAAACTCTGTCAACCGAATATCTCTGAATATCTAGGTTCATATGCGGCCACCAGTACTTTGCCTGCAGGAGCTCGCCAATGCGTCGTGTACCGGGGTGTCCCATTATTGAAGAGGTGTGAGCCCAGGTGATGAGTGGGCTGTGAAGGAATGTGGAATGCTGGGATGAACAGACTGTCGGGAAGATACTGGACACTACCTCTGCCGGGTTGTTGATCCAGGATCTTTTGATCGAGTTCCCAGATGATTGCTTGGAGGAACTTCAACTCTGGGTCAACCAGCTCCCATTCCGTGGTCCTCGTCTCGGGCTTGTGAATATGAGACAGGGCATCAGCCTTCCCTTTCTTGGATTTGTACTGTAAGACAGTACAAAGTTAAATCTGGCAAAGAATAAGATCCACCTGGCTTGGTGTGAGTTAAGTCTCTTGGTGGCCTTGATATATTAGAGGTTATTGTGGTCAGTGAAAATTGTTACTGGGTGCTTTGCTCCCTTCAGCCTCCATTCTTTCAGGCAAGCATGATGGCCAGCAATTCATGGTCTCCCACATCGTAGTTACACTCAGAGGGGGAGAAAGGTGTGGTTGGCCTTGGGTTCCTTTTTGGGTCTTGGATCCCTTTTTAAGAGGTTGATTGGGGGGGGGGCACTTGGAGACTGAGGTTATGGATGAATCTCCTATAAAAATTAGCAAAGCCCAGGAAACACTGTAACTCCCTCACTGTGTTGGGGTGCTTCTACTGGATGATGGCCTTGACCTTCTGGAGGTTGATGGTGACCCCATTGGGCCCAATGTGGTTCCCCAGGAATTCCACATGGGACTGGTGAAACTAACATTTTTCTCTTTTGATCTACAGCTGGTGTTGAAGCAGCCGAAACAAGGCTTGGCGAACTTAGCAAATGTGGGTGGCCAGATCTGGGGAAAAGATTAAAATGTCATCAATGTAAGCCACAGTGCATTTTCCCAGCAGATCTCTTACTACCTCATTTGTGAAATGCTGGAATACACTGAGGTCTGTGGCCAGGCTGTATGGCATAACCAGGTACTCGTCATGGCCCGACGTTGTGCTGAATGCCATCTTCCATTCATCTCCCTCCCTGATACGAATGAGTGCTGCGCAGGTCCAATTTGGTGAACCCCCTGTTCCAGGGCTGATGGAATGAGGGGCAGAGGGTACAGATACCTCACCAAGACCTTGTTTAGGCCCCTATAATCAATGCAGGGGCGGACACGACCTCCCTTCTTTTCCACAAAGAAGAAGCCGGCCAAGACAGGCTATGAGAAGTGCCAGATATGGCCCTGTGTCAGGACTTCTTGGATGTACTCCTCCATTGCGCAGCATTCAGATAGTGAAAGGGCATAGATTTTATTTCTGGGAGGTGTGCAGCCTGGCAGAAGATCTTTGGCACAATCGAATGGCCTGTTCGGAGATAGGCACTTGGCCTACTTCTTATCAAAGATCTCCATGAGGTCCTGGTATTAGAATGTGAAATGTGAGTGAACGTGAGTCTTGGGGCTTTCTACCCGATTTGTGAGCACTGGGTGTACTGTGAGCTTGAGACAGTTGTTATAACAGAAGGGTGACCACCTGAGAAGGTCTCCCTGACTTCAGGAGATGACAGGGTCGTGGAGACGCATCCGGTCCAACCTCAGGATGATTGGATGCTTGGAGGATTTGATTAGTAGGAAGTAGACGATTTCCATGAAGTAGGCTGACTTGGAACTTGACTGGGTGAGTCTGGTGTTTAATGGTACCGCTGCGGTTGGGGGCGTCTGACAGGATTCTGACAGGAAGCTTTATTTCCCGAATGAGGATGCTGTGGGCTTCAGCGGTGGCTCAGTACATGAAGCAAGCAGCGGCTCCTGAGTCAAGGTGAGATGTGATAAAAAGAGTATTGTCTTGAGAAATAATCTGCACTGGCACTGTGAATTCATGTGAACACACTATAACAGAGAGGAGAGTGGACATAAGAAATGGCAAGCAAAGGAGAGGCCAATGTGGTGTGTTTAGACGAACGAATAGCAAGCACAATCTAGACTCTGGAATGTCTCCATCACTAGAAACATACAGAATATAAACTATCAAAGCCATAACAAGTTACCTCGTGCAAGAGGCCTACCCCGTAGTCATGATTCTACATAAGTGCACTGGCATCACCAGGTGTCAGCCAATATGTTCAGGCTCATCACCCACCTAGACAGGGTAATACACTAACAACAATTTGTATATTTTTTGTATTTTTGTATTTTTTTTGTATATACTGATTTGTATATACTGTATAAGATTGGAACTATTTTTTAATCTATTAGGTAACAATTGATGATCTATTTTCAGAATGGTAAAGATGTAAAAGCATGATGCAAATGTGGTAGTATTTATTTGGATTTCTTGAATACAGTAAAAAAAAAAAAAGTAAGAAATCGTATGAATGCTTCTGCAAATTATGTTGTCTCAATTATTAGACAGTTGTTGCAAAAATATGTTCTTATTAATTCCTTGGCTGACCACTGCATCTACGATCCTCACTCTTGCCTGTTTCTTTGTGCTGCTTTAAAAAAGCTTGAACAGTACATTTTGGAACCCCAGTCTGCTTTGAAATCTTTGTCTGGGACACACTGCCTTGTGTCTTGTTTATGTGCTCAGTCTTGCCATGGTGTATGACCTGTGACATGAAACTGTCTTCCACAAGCTCACCTTGGTAGCAGTTTGGCTGTTCTGCACCCAGTGTTAAGCTCCTACACAGCTGTTTATTTTTCATGACTGTGTTTCAACCTGCATGTGAAAATGATTATCACTACCACCTACCTAAAACTTTTGCACAGTACTGTATAATCACTGGAGTAACAGCTTATGACAGTGGGATAATGGCCCAGCACTGGTTTGTGAATGGAGGGTGGAGCTAGGACAAGCTAAGAAGGTGAGCATTCCCACCTGTAACAATTTATATTTTAACTGTGTTGTAGCAAGAGCTAGTGGATGAAAAGGATGATGGGCACCTCAAAAGAGAGAGCAGAGACATAGAGCCAACAAGTGTGTGCATGTGTATCCATGCCACTGAGTGCTCAAGCCTGCCTGCCAACTCCTCATACCACCTAAAAAGTGTTACACACCTGCACCTGTGCACATTCATGCAGTTATCCAATAAACCAATCATGTGGCAGCAGCAAAATGCATATGATCATGCATACACTGAAGTACCTACCAGAAAAACTGGTACACCAGTTAATCCTTCTTATGAAGGGGATCTTGAAGGAAATGTTGCACAGTCCTCATACTGATTGAATTCCGATGTTACTTGCGGCAGTGTTGCATGCCTATTGTGAAACGATTCTTGCCAGCTGATGCTGGTCACTTTCCCCCAGAGTTTTATGGCCACGCTGCTGTTGTAAGAAACAGTTGAAACAGTTCTAGAAGATTCCACAGATGTTTATCGCACCCATGCATGGTGTTCCAGGACCAGTTTTTTTCTGGTACTTCAGTTTAGATCAAAACCTCCAATTAATGTTCACATCTAACATTTGAATATGAAATAAATATGATCTTGGTGACTTTGACCATGGCATGACTGTTGGTGTAATGACTGGTTTGAATATTTCATAAACTTCTGATTAGGGATTTTGATGCACATGTACACAGAATGGTGCAAAACAAACAGACAAAAAACTGTTTAATGAAGAGAGACGTGAAGAATGGCTAAACTGTTTCAAACTGACTGGAAATAAACACTCGTTACAACCATGGAGGGCAGAAAAGCATGAACAGCAGACAAAATTTGGGGACTAGAAGATATCTTTTCCTAATCTTCAAAATTGCAGTTTCAGTTAGCCCACTGTAACCTTGCTGCTAGGCCATGCTAGTGTTAATGACCTGTGTGTTCTAGTAGAATTTCACACAAAAATTGCATAAATAGTTGTCACATGCAAAGTTGTTTGTGTGTTAAAAGGTCTTGATATTCTTGTGCATCTCAAAGAGTCTTCTGGAAGAGTAAATCTGAAACTGAAACAGAAAACAGTCATATTCATGGTTCAGTAGGTACATTCACATGGATACTATAAATGTAAACCTAGAAATTTTGCTGAAATAAAAAAAAGACCCTGGTGCTCAACTGAAGATCCTTTCAACACACTCAGTACTGTTTGACTCTATAGCATACAGTTGTGAAAGAGCAATGACTCATAATCCCCCTATCTGGTGTCACCCAGATAAAGATGGGTTCTTATTTGAGTCTTGGTTCCTGTCAAAGTTTCCATCCCATGTCATCTCAGGGAGTATTTCCTTGCCACTGCCACCTTGCTCATTATGGATCTGAATCTATATCTGATCCGATCTTATATTAAAAGCACTATATAAATAAATAGAATTTATATGACTCTCTTCAAATGCTGTTGTCATCTAAGGTACTGTATAAATATTTTACTTAATTTTTGAACTAATAAGACAAAATAATGAGAAACCTTTATATTCTATTTTGTTATTCTATCTTAGAAGAAAGGGCCACGACCTGGATTTATTAAGTTGGGAAATCAGGGAAAACCAAATTAATTCCCTTTTATCAATCCCATCTTGAATACGTCACAAGATCATGGCTTAAATAGACCACACAATGGTAAATTTATTAAAATATTCAGAGTAACAATCTAATACCTAGAATAAGTATGTACAGTGTATCACAAAAGTGAGTACACCCCTCAAATTTCTGAAGACATTTAAGTATACCTTTTCATGGGACAACACTGACAAAATGACACTTTGACACAATGAAGAGTAGTCCGTGTGCAGCTTATATAACAATGTAAATTTATTCTTTCCTCAAAATAACTCAATATACAGCCATTAATGTCTAAACCACTGACAAAGAGTGAGTGCACCCCTAAGAGAAAGTACCTGAAATGTCAATATTTTGTGTGGCCACCATTATTTTCCAGAACTGCCTTAACTCTACTGGGCATGAAGTTTACCAGAGCTTCACAGGTTGCCACTGGAATGCTTTTCCACTCCTCCATGATGACATCACGGGGCTGGTGGATATTCGAGACTTTGCACTCCTCCACCTTCCACTTGAGGATGCCCCAAAGATGTTCTATTGCGTTTAGGTCTTGAGACATGCTTGGCCAGTCCATTACTTTTACCCTCAGCCTCTTCAATAAAGCAGTGGTCACCTTAGAGGTCATTATCATGCTGGAACACTGCCCTGAGACCCAGTTTCCAGAGGGAGGGGATCATGTTCTGCTTCAGTATTTCAAAGTACATATTGGAGTTCATGTGTCCCTCACTGAAATGTAACTCCCCAACACCTGCTGCACTCATGCAGCCCGAGACCATGGCATTTCCACCACCATGGTTGACTGTAGGAATGACACACTTATCTTTGTACTCCTCACCTGATCGCCACCACTCATGCTTGCGACCATCTGAACAAATTAGTCTTGGTCAGACCATAGGACATGGTTACAGTAATTGCAGGCTTTCTTGTGTACAGACTTCAGAAGAGGTTTCTTTCTGGGGTGACAGCCATGCAGACCAATTTGATGTAGTGTGCAGCATATGGTCTGAGCACTGACAGACTGACCCCCCCACCTCTTCAACTTTCAGTGAGCAGTATGAGAGAATGTGAGACAAACCTGAGACATATTAACACTAATGAGTCACATGACATTTTGGAGGGAAAATGACAAGCAGTGCTCAATTTGGACATTTAGGGGTGTAGTCTCTTAGGGGTGCACTCACTGTTGTTGCGGTGGTTTAGAAAGTAATGGCTGTATATTGAGTTATTTTGAGGGAAGAATAAACTGTTATATAAGCTGCATACAAACTACTCTTCATTGTGTCAAAGTGTCATTTTGTCAGTGTTGTCCCATGAAAAGTTATACTTAAATATCTACAGATATTTGAAGGGTGTACTCACTTTTGTGATACACTGTATGTCTAGGAAAGATTAGCAACTAACTCCTGTCTGATGTATGAGTTACTATGATAATAATGAGGATAGACAATGTTTTACAGTGGGTAACAATGGATTTTAACTTGGAATGTATAGCGGGTCTAAACCTAAAAAGGGAAAAAGGAAACTAAATTAGCATAAAATAAAGCAAAAAAATTATCAGATGTGGTGTTGCCGAGCCACAAGCTTTAGTAGAAGCCCCACTTGCCTGTTTGAAAACTTTGTTGCAGTCTGATGAAATGCAAAAGAGTGAAGATCGGTTCTGATCTGAAATCTGAGTTCTTCGTTCCCTTCTCAACCCACGACTTACAAACTCAGAAGGTAACAGAACTTTGTAATTATCGATCTCATACACTGTTCAAAGACCCATAGGGTGCATTTAGTGGGCATTTTGATATTTTTATGCCCTGTACGTGGCTCACCTGAGGTTTTACTCCCTCTGACCCTACAAGAAAATGAGTTAGTTAACCTTGGTTTTGAACCACTGGCATTTTGAAAGTGAGATTTTCACACCAGTTGCAGTGGGTTGGCTAAGCACTTGAACTATCTCTTCTAGATTGGAGTCTAGGGAACAGCTATGCATCAAGATGTCATCAACATATGTCATCAACAATGGTTTCTCTTTCCTGAGCATCAGGGCATTCTTTATTCATGAAAATGTTGAATTCAGCCAGTGAATTGGTATAACCAATTGGACACATGAATGTGTATTGTCTACTAGCAAGGTGAAGGCTACCTTGTGCTGATCAGCTATGTGAAAGGGGATGGTCCAGAACCTGGTGGTCACATCAAGAGTGGAAAAATATTTAGCAACCTTGACCTTGGGGAGCTCTTGTTCTAATTGAGTCAGTGGCCAGCAAGACAGTGGGACTTGTTGATTTAGTTTACGATAATCAAGTATAGTTCAAGATAGTCAGCCTCCACTTATTATTCGGTTTTATAACAACCCCAATTCCAAAACAGTTAGGACGTTGTGTAAAATGTAAATAAAAACACAATGGAATGATTTGCAAATCTCATAAACCAATATTTTATTCACAGTAGAACACAGAACTCATATCAGATGTTCAAGGTGAGACATTTTACCATTTCATGAAAAATATTAGCTCATTTTGAACTAGATGGCAGCAACGCATCTCAAAAGAGTTGGGCCGAGGCAACAAAAGGCTGGAAAAGTTACTGGTACTAAAAAAAAAAACAGCTTCTGGAGCATTTTGCAGCTAAGTAGGTTAAATGGCAACAGGTCAGTAACATGACTGGGTATAAAAAAAGCATTTTTGAGAGGCAGAGTCTTTCAGAAGGAAGGCTGTGTAGAGGTTCATCAATCTGCACAAAACTGTATATGAAAAGTGTGAAACAATTTCAGAAAAATGTTTCTCAACATAAAAGTGTGAAGACTTATCCCACCATCTACAGTACATAATATCATCAAAAGATTCAGAGATGCTGAAGAAATCTCTGTGCAAAGCTGAGGGTCAATATTGGATGCTCGTGATCTTTGGGCCCTCAGGTGGCTCTGCATCCACAGGCATGATTCTGTACAGGAAATCACTGCTTGGGCTCAGGAATACTTCCAGAAATCACTCTCTGTGTACACAGTTCACTGTATAATCCACAGACGTAACTTAAAGCTATATAATGCAAAGAAGAAGCCACATGCAAGGTCCATCACCGTCATCTTCTCTGGGTCAAAGGTCATTTAAAATGGACTGAGGCAAAATGAAAAACTGTTCTGTGGACAAAATCAAAATTTTAAATTCTTATGAAGGTGCAGGTCCAGTTTTCTGTAGGCAAGGGTCAGGGTTTTGAACAGCGGGGAGCTATAGGAAGCCAGTGGAGGGAGCGGAGTAAGGGGGTAGTGTGAGAAAACTTGGGGAGGTTGAAGACAAGACATGTGGCTGC
>JAOTRJ010000016.1:4112776-4127963 GCA_028564905.1 Leptodoras praelongus
AGTTGCCGGCTGGGCACCGGCTCCCCCGTGACCCCGTAACTGGGAATAAGCGGTACAGAAAATGACTGACTGACAGTCCAAAAGCTCAGAGGATCCAAAATGTGTAGCAAGGGTTAGGGCAGGAACACCCCAGTGTTCCTGGTGGCCCTTCCCAGCTTGCATGGGCCAGGTTTGTGGGGGTGTCAGGCATGGTAGTCTTGGGTAAGCATGGGGTCAAGGATATTGTCTGCTTTGACCCAGGAGTTCTTTTCTGGTCCATATCCCTCCCACGACACCAGGTACTGGAGCCCTCCTACTCATCTTCTGGAATTGAGTGGCCTCTTCATTGTGTCAAAGTGTCATTTTGTCAGTGTTGTCCCATGAAAGATATACTTAAATATTTGCAGAAATATGAGGGCTGTACTCACTTTTGTGATGCACTGTATTTATCTGCTGCTTTCTTCATTTAAGTGGCAGCCTTGGACAGTTGTTTGTGCACCTGCGCCCAGAGCCTGGTGTGACATGGACCCAAGTGATGCGCAAAGAGGAGGGCACAAAGAGCTTACCTGGGGGCCACTGGACATTCCCCCGGTGGGCTGGAGCTCCTGTATTTTTTGATCCAACTCCCAGACAATGATGTGCAGGAACTTTGATTCTGGAATTATGGGCTCAGGTATTGAGGTCGGGTCCATGCATCCTAGACAGGGCATTGGCCTTCCCATTCTTGGAGGCTGGCTTGTAAGAGAGCACTAACAAGAGATTCAAAACAAGAAAAGAAGATTGGCCACCTGGCCTGACGTGGGTTAAGGCTGCTCTGAGGTATTCTAGATTCTTATGGTCCATGTAGACTGTGACTGGATGCTTAGCCCCTTCAAACCAGTGCCTCCATTCCTCCAGAGCTAGTTTAATAGAAAGCAGCTCCCAGTCTCCCACATAGTAATTTTGTTTGGTTGGGGAGAGCTTTCTGGAGAAGAAGCCTACAGGATGGAGCTTGGCCAGCTGGCTCTGCCACTGTGAGAGGACAGCACCCACTCCCTGACTGGATGCCTCAAACTCCACAGTAAAAGGCAGGTTGGGGTCTGGTTGCTTTAAGATGGGCGCTGATGCTTCAGACAGATGCTAAGCCATATGGCATAACTAAGTATTCGTAGTGTCCAGACGCATTGCTAAAGGCTGTCTTCCACCCATCCCATTCTTGGATATTGAATAGGTTATAAGCAATGAAAAGGTTCAACTTTTCCCCCTAAGCTGGTCCAGGGCTGAGGGGACAAGGGGAAAAGTGGAAGTGGATATGGTTTTGTGACTTTTTTGAGCCCCCACTAATCGATACATGGCCTGAGGCCACCTACCCTATTCTCAACAAAGAAGAATCCTGCTGAGGTGGGTGACGAGGAATGAATCCTTGTTTGAAGGGGTTGAGGCATCGGGAGAAACAGAACGGAGACGAGCTCCGGATCTCCCCTTCTTTCCACAATATAGATGGGTCATGGAGGCAGAGCCAGCTGATTCCTAGAATAATCAGGTGCTTGGGCAGCAGAAGGGAGATTTCCTCCTTGTGGAGAATGACGATTGGGCATTGAGCTTGATTGGGGCTGTTTGATGAGTGACAGTCCTGTTCCTGATGAAGCACCTGTCTTAATTTTGGGGATGCCATGTGTCTTGGTGGTGGCCCTGTCAATGAAGCTTGTGGCGGTTCTGGAGTCTACTAGGGCTGTAAAGAAACGAGAAAGGTTTGGGCAGAGGATACTAACAGGCACAGTGAACTCTTTGGTGAACTCACTGCATGTACTGGGGTGTGGTTTGTGGAACCTCCCCTGGCACGAGTAGAAGTTGGAGGCCTTGAACGACAGTTTGCGATGGTGTGATCACTCTCCCCACAGTAGAAGCAGAGGTTCAGATGGACCCTTCTCCTTCTCTCCTGGGCGGACAGACAAAGAGGGCCCAGGACCATGACTCAGGCTCCTCTGACCGACTTTCTGGGAGGATGCTGATGGGCTGTTTACATAGCAGGTTATGTCCCTGCATGCTAGCTCCTTCCGGACCTGGGTGTTGAGGAACCCTTTGCACCCCTCGGTTTTGCCTCCATACCACTCTGGGAGGGCACCAGCAACAAGGTTCGCCAGGTTGGGGATGGCTTCCAGATGTTGCCAGGTTGCCTCCCAGTGGTGAATTGTGGCACAGACCTCTTCCAGCTGCTGCCTGCTGTGCAGCAGCATCTGCTGTAGCTTCCATGTGTCTGCTGACTCCATGGTGGTGGATCAACCTGTAATGATCCCACACAGGCTGGAGTCAAGAGCAGACAGTTTATAATAATGCAGGAAAATAGGAATGTTCACAGAGTTCATGAAAGCAAGTCCAAAAAACAAAAGGAACAGAGCATGGTCTAAATAGCGGGAAGCAGGGAGCAAAACTATAACTACAACACAGTCCAAAGGCTCAGAGGATCCAAAATATGTAGCGAGGGCAGGAACACACCATGCTCTGGCATGGGACTCTAGGGAAGTACATAAACAAAAACCACTCAGGGATAAGAATAGCGTAACTAAACAACAATAGTGAGAATAACTAGACAGAATACTTAACTTTCAAGGGATTCAAGGGTGAGAGATTCACTGTGACAACTGGTACAGTGTTGGTAAGAAGTTGATCCTGGTTGAGGAGTGCTGGATGGGCTTCTTTTATACTCCTCAGTGCAGCTTAATGAGCTAATCAAAGTTGGCCAACAGCAGGTATGCCCTATTTGCAAGGCCCTGTGGGAGACGTAGTCCGTGCTTGTAGTCTTCCCACAGGGTGTTTCGGGCACTCTCAGGCGGTTGTGGACATGACATTTATTGCATTTTTAGAATGTGTGGCAACTTTTTCTGGGAATGGGTTTTGTAATTAAAATATTTTTTTTTCTTTATAACACTTTGTCCTTTTACTTAGTGTTAGAGGGAATGTTATTGTGCGCTATTTGGGGTCATTATCATGTTGCAAATTCTCTGCTTCAAAATGTCACAGTACATGTTGGAATTCATGATTCCCGCAATGAACCACAGTTCCCTAATGCCGGCAGTACTCATGCAGCCCCAGACCATGTTGCTACCACCACCATGCTTGACAGTAGGCAAGACACAGTTATCTTGGTACTCCTCACCAGGGCACCGCCACACATGCTGGCCACCATCTGAGCCAAACAAGTTTATCTTGGTCTCATCAGACATGGTGCCAGTAAATCCATGCTCTTGGACTGCTCGTCTTCAGCAAACTGTTTGCAGGCTTTCTTGTGCATCAGCTTCAGAAGAGGCTTCCTTCTGGGTTGATGGTCATGCAGACTGAGATGATGCAGTGTGCTGCATATGATCTGAGCACTGACAGGCTGACCTCCCATGTCTTCAACCTCTACAGCAATGCTGGCAGCACTCATGTGTTTCTTTTTTTAAACCAACCTCTGGATATGACGCTGAACATGTAGACTTCTTTGGTCAACCCTGTCCCAAGTGGAACCCATCCTGGAAAACTGGTGTATGACCTTTGCCACTGTGCTGTAGGTCGGTTACACTGTGTTAGTAATCTTCCTAGGCCATATTTGTGGAGAGAAACATTTCTGTTTCTCACACCCTCAGAGAATTCTTTGCCATGAGGTTCCATGTTGACCTGCCCAGTGGTCAGTATTAGAGAATTGTACCCCAAGCACCAAATTTAACAGCACTGCTCCCCATTTTCATCTGGAACCTTGTAACTCAAATGAGTCACATCACACCAGGTATAGAGAACAACACAATTGGGCACATATGCAATATATAAGGAATACATCTCCTTTTTTGTTAAACCAGGCCAATCAGTAGGATCATTTCAAAGGTTTTGTTTTTTATGTGTGACATTTTATGCGTATATAAAAATCACTGCAAGGATAGGAATATCTGATATGAAGAAAGTGGGTTTTTGTTGCAATTTATACATTGCCTTTTCATTACTGAGGTTAGGGGTAAGCATAGTATTAATTAGCTGCAGTAATGATTATGTCAGTGGACTGTCCTCACAAAAATAGCAAGACAAACGTGTGTGTGTGTGAGTGTATGTGTGTTGGAAAGTAGGTGTTTATACACACAACACATCTTAGATTTGTGAAGTTTATTTCAATTGTTACTTGGAAAAAAGCTTAAAAAAAGTAGTGTTTCTAAATCACTATATAAACTGTGTGTTATTTAGAGTGAGGCAGATTTGAGTTGTGTTATATACCATAAATCAGGGCCTATATGCTTATTTATTAAAAATTCAATAATAATATATTAATCATAATCTCCTTGATGAAGCAAAAACACAACTGCATTGAACACATTACATTACTCATGCAGAGATATGTAAAACTACATATTCATATTCCATACATAATAATAAAAAAAATACATTATTCAGTGAGTGCATTAAGTACACAGAAAACTGAGTGTGAACAAAGTGTCACTATTCCAGAAAGAACAGTAAAACTTTGCTTTATTTTAATAAGCATGTAACATCTTTATCTTGCTTCTCCAAAATGGCAGTATTCCTTGAAAGATTTTATAGAACAGGAAGGTCAAATCCAGGTTCAGCGGGCCGTTCATTTCTATTTAATTTTATTTATTCATTTTATTTTACCTCTTTGAACACAGCAAATGCTGCCATGCTAATTAGTTTATGTGGAAGTTAGCTGTAGCTAACGCCAAATTGAAATCCTTGAAATAAATCCTCAGCTTGTTAAACGAGAGAAGGGGAGTTATAAGCCAGTTCATAACATGCAACTAAAAATGTGAACATCTCTAACAGAAAGACTGAAGATAAAGGTCTGACAAGGTCTGACAAGCAACATTATCATATCTTAAATTTGGTCTTTTGAGAGATGTATGTGTGTTATCTTCTGAAATATCCAAAAAAGCAGTGTGTATAAAAGTCGTTTTGTGTGTATGCATGATCAATACAAAAACCTGTGCGTATGTGTGTATCCCTAAGAGAGTAAGTTACAGTGTATGAGCGGATGGTTTCCTGCCGCTCTATTGATTTTGCTGGGTCTGGGCTCCTGTGCAGGTCTTTTCAGTGCAACTGCATTAACAAAGCACTGTGACCTCAGCAGGAGCGCTGTGACCCCAACATACTCCCTCCTCCTGAGAGTCTCAAAGGACCCCCACAGCACACGTGACATTTCATTCAGACAGTATTACAGAGGGCAGCCCTCTCTCTCTCTCTCTCTCTCTCTCTCAAACACACACACACAGACATAGAGCACTGAAGACCTGCTTAACTACAGCTGTGAAGAAGAGACCTTCACCTGCACAATGAATAATGATAATGGTCAAGACACAAGAAAAGGGCTATTTGTAGTGCAAATGTTAAAAAAACACACACAGTTTGCCTTTTATGAACTTTTGTACCACTACTAAATGATATTAAAAAATTAACAAATTGCTACTACTACTACTACTACTACTAATAATAAAGATAGATAGATAGATAGACAGATAGACAGTCATTTTTAGATAGTTTTGTTACGGCATAATGTATGTAAAATCTCTCAATATTAATAATGAAAAATGACACAATTTGGTCTTCAATTGGCAGAAATGGGAAATATTATACTTGCCTTTTTGAAAGATTTTATTTTGCACACAATTCCATTTGAAGTGATGCATAGTCAATCACACTGCAGGTGCAAAATTCATTACTTTATACACTTGCACCCTTTTTTTCTTTTATTTTATTATTATTTTTTACATAAAAAAACATTTCATAAATCAGGGTCTTGGGCACCCATTGTTCCCTGATCTGTGACCTTGACCATTATAAACTGTTTATATTCACCAAGATACTTTAAACAGCCATCCGATTCCCTTGCAACACTAAACAACAGTGTTTAATTAATGCATTTTTTATGTCTTTACTTGATTTTTTTGCTACCCTTTTTAACAATTACATTTTATATGTTTAAATTTTTTATTGTTTATTTTTAATTGTTTATTTATTATTATTATTTTTTTGTTTCATTATAAGTACTTACTTTCTTGAGTTTAAACTTAAAAACTTAAAACATCATGATTCAGCCCTCTTGTGCATGTGTATCCATACATGTGTATCTGATTGTGAGTATCAGAGTGGGTGACTGTGTGTGGGTCTGTGTTTGCGTGCACAGTTAATTGGTTGCACTGCAACTGACGTACATTTTTCTATAAGCGGCCTCACCGAGGCGTTGTTGCCATGGCAATGTTGATGCATGGCCCAGTTGGTCACCCTGTGTGTTGGTGGATCATACACTCAGTTCTGACTGGATATGAACCATGTGCTCATTATGTGCTTGTATTTAGAATTTTATTTACACTAGATTTTTCCTCCTAAGCCAAGCATAAAGAAATATAAAGAAATACATTTCTTTAGCTGTTAAACACTCTGCTCTACTGTAGTATTCGAGTTGCTTAGTGACTTTGGTTTCCAACACTACAGATTTATTTCCAGTCTGCATAACTGTCCCAACAGCCATCACTGCTTAAAGGCCCTAATTGAAACAAATTGGAAAGTCCTAAGCAGTATTATGAACATGCAAAGTGACTTGTTCTTTTGGAATTGGTATAAATTATGCTACTCGTAAACATATGCATAAGAAAATATAAGAATAAGCAAAAGTGAGATAAAATGAAATGGCTATCAGTAAGATCTTTTTAAAATTCTAATAGCCAATGGGCCAGTACATTATATTACCAAAAGTATTCGCATGTCTGCCTTCACACACACATGGACTTGAGTGACATCCCATTCTTAATCCATAGGGTTTAATATGGGAAGGCTTTCAAGGTTTAGGTTAATTTTTGGCCATTCTTACAGAAGCACATTTGTGAGGTGAGAGACTGATGTTGGAAAGAGAAGGCCTGGGCCCCAGTCTCCACTCTAATTCATCCCAAAGGTGTTCTATCAGGTTGAGGGCAGGACTCTGTGCAGGCACTTTACATTTGGCACAATGCAGTCAGACAAGTACTGTTCTCCTGGCAACCACCAAACCAGACTCGTCCATCAGATTGCCAGGTGGAGAAGTGTGATTCATCACTCCAGAGAACACATCTCCACTGCTCTAGAGTCCAGAGGTGGCATGCTTTCACCACTGCATCCAACGCTTTGCATTGTGTTGTAAGGCTTGGATGCAACATCTCAGCCATGGAAACCCATTCCATTAAGCTCTGTACACACTGTTCTTGAGCTAATCTGAAGGCCACATGAAGTTTGGAGGTCTGTAGTGATTGACTCTGCAGAAAGTTGAAAGCTTTGCACACTACACACCTCAGCATCCGCTGACCCCGCTTTGTAATTTTACATGGCTTACCACTTCGTGGTTGACTAGTTGTCATTTCCAATCACTTCCACTTTGTTATAATATCACGGACAGTTGACTGTGGAATATTTACTAGTGAGGAAATTTCATGACTTGTTGCACAGGAGGCATCCTATGATGGTACTAAACTGGAATTCACTGATATGCTGAGAGCGACCCATTCTTTCACAAATGTTTGTAGAAGCAGTTGTCATGCCTAGGTGCTTGACTTTTACAACTGTGGCCATGGAAATTATTGGAATACCTGAATCCAATGATTTGGATTTCCATATATGGTTTTCCTCCTGTAAATAGCAGTATATAGAACTACATATATGGTCAAAGTATAATGTAGACACCTGACCATCACACCTATACTGTATGTGATTATTTCACCAAACTGTTGCCACAATGCTGGAAGCTTATGACTGTACAGGATGTCTTTGTATGCATGTAACATGCTGAATTTCCCTTCACTGGAAGTCCTAATCCTCTTCCAGTATGACAATGTTCTTGATCACTTCTATACGTAAGTAAACATGAAGACATGCTTTGTCAGTGTGGAAGAACTCAAGTGAGCTGTAGAACACCTTAAACTCAACGCCACTCAATTTGCTATTAAAACTATACCGCATACAGCTTATATTCCCAATGATGCTTTTATTTATGTGATTTCTTGATAATTGCACACCATCCTTAATGTTGCAAAAGTTATTAATAAAAAAGACAAAAAGCCTGAGTTATTGGTACGTGCGTGGGTGGTATGTCTTGGTTGTATGTTGGAAACTAAGGTGGGTTTAGAGCTAGACAGTGAGCTCTGAACAAAAAGAAAGTGAGTGTCCTCTAGACAGACCGGACACAAGAGTCTAGCTAGGAGTGGGCTGAGTAGAGATGTTTGATGTCTATCACATTGGCTGCCAAAAACAATGCAAATGAAGGACATGTGGGAGAGAAAAAGAGAGAATGAGAACAGACAGAGATGCACGGAGGTGAGAAGACATCCAGGTAAGAGGATGTTGTTTTGAAATTATTCACCCATTTTGTTTCATTCAATAGTATATGAATTTTATGAAGGCCTCTCTCTTTCTTTCTTTCTTTCTCTCTCTCTCTCATCCCAAAATAAAAATTCATTCATTCAGCTTTAGTTATGGTTTTATCCGGATGTGGATTGGGGTGGATCTTGGCGGCTATGTATGGATATCACACATCTAGTAAGACCACATCTATTATTATCCAGTATGTTGTGTTTAGAGTGGTCTGTTTGCACTGATTTACCTTAGAGAGATATGAGCAATCATTAAAACGGTTTATTCCATGTGACCCATTTAAGACAATGGGTTTTTCAGTTAGATTCTGTATTGCTTGTGAGAACCATTTTTGAATCCTACATAGAGGACAACCTTTAATCTTTTACACATCGTGGGTACACTCAACACATTTTCCTGTTGGAAAATTATTTACATGCCACAACCAAAAAAATGAGAACCAGATTTTATATTTTAATTAGTGGAGAAACTAGCCACATTACTTGCTATAATAGTGGTCCAAAAAGTTACAGTACATGTTTGGTGTTACTTTAAGCATTACTGAATATGTGATATCGTACAACAATCTGACACAGAAGTATATACAGTTTTTAGGAAGCAATCAAATATCCAGATAACAATTTACTAGTTATTTAATATTATGCTTAAAAACAAGAAAAGACACCTCTTTCGGTTGCCCCCTGGACGCCTCACGAGGGAGGTGTTCCAGGCACACCCCACAGGGAGGAGACCTCGGGGAAGACCCAGGACACGCTGGTGGGACTTTGTCTCTCGGCTGGCCTGGGAACGCCTTGGGATTCCTCCCGGGGAGCTGGCTGAGGTGTCGGGGGTGAGGGAAGTCTGGGCATCTCTGCTTAGACTGCTGCCCCCGCGACCCGGCCCTGGATAAGCGGAAGATGGTATGGTATGGTATGGTACAAGAAAAGAAGCACGTTATTTGCTAACAGCTAACAGTCAGTAAAGCAAGACTGAATGTAATTAGATAAATAGCCTTTTGACACGTGATATAACCATCTATTACCACTACTTGGCTAAAACATTCTCAATTCATGAAACTTGGCAGTTCATCTCCTCAGTACCCATCAACTAACGAGCTGACTAACGATTCTTTGGAAAGTATCTAATTACATGAGGCCAAAAAAAATAAAAACAATACTGACATACTAATGACAAATGCAGGCATGTCCAGGGTGAGCCATATGATCTGAAGCAACCAATTATAGAGCAGTCTCAGGTGGTTGCAAAAAAGTTTAAGGCTCTGCATACACTTGGTTGGATGGTACCCCATGCACAGGATGTATATATATTTACACAGAAATTAACCAAATGCAAGTACAATTTTTGAAAGCATTTTAAATAAATACTACCATTACCACCAGGTGCATAGTACAACTACATATTTTTACTTAATAAACTTATGATTAAGTATCCTTTTTCTCTGGATTACTTGAATTTTCTCAAATTAATGTTTCTGTATTTCAATTGTTTATTCATAGTTAATTCCATTTTGATTAGGGCTCACATTAACAAGGAAAGTATTTTCTGCCCTAAGAATGGGAAATAGAGAAGGTATGAACTCAGCTTCTCTCATATCTACCATCTGACTTTACACATCTCTATTTTTTTCTATATTATTTTTTCTCTCATCCCTCCATTCCAGAAATAAAGGGGTAATAATGCTCCACCTGAGATTGGCATCTTGGAGAATATAGGCTGTCGGGTTACCGAGTCTGTAACACACACACACACACACACACACAGAAGTAAGAGACAAACATTCTTACACAATCAGATCAAACAGTACATGTAGCGATTGCATACTGATGACAGACAGTTTCAGAGTATGTATACACGCACATAAACATGCATGAAGACGCAGCCATATGGGTACACCGCTTGTTTTAGGCCCATAATAGGTCTATAATAGGCCCATACATATAATTGTAAAATAGATACAGTTGATCAGATCTTACTTGGGTGGTGATTCATTCTCAGCACAGCAATACAAATGCCATGGTAGTGTGTGGCACAGCAGTGTTATTTGTGTTTTTAAACATGTCCTAACATTTTGGCTTGATTGAGAAATAGTCCATCAGTCACCATCAAAAGTATCCACAAAAATGAGAGAATTAAGAATAATTAAGAACTAGGATATGTTTAAACGCTTTCTCCTACCAATTACTGTGTCTCAAAGTCCAGACCGAGCTGGTAATTTTGGTAGACCTGCTTGGCTGGCTAATAAGATTCACAAAAGAGGACAATTGTATAGTACTCTTGTACAAAATTAGTTGAACAAGAGGATCAAAGAAACGTATGGAGGAGATTCAGAAAAACCTCCAGACTATGAACCATGGGACTTGATTAAAACAGCCACCAACATGAATCTCCCCAAAAATTGATTTGATGACCTGGCTAAAGCAAATGATTTTTTTGCTGAATATGACATGGTCCTTGATGGCTGCTGATGATGGTGAGAGGTTGGAGATTTGAAGGTTTGACCCTTAATCCATCAACAAGGTCCTCAAACAAATCAATGTCAACAAAGCCACAGGACCAGACGGTATCTCTGATTTCCTCTTAAGAACATGTGCAGATGAATTGACACCTGCCTGCTGCTTCACTTTCCAAAGATCCATACATTCCCACACTGTACCAATACAATGGGAAAAGGCAATCATCATACCTGTCCATAAGAAAACACAGGAGAATAATGATTTTAGACTATTGCTCTAACCTCTATCATGATGAAGTGTATGGAGAAGCTCATGGTGTGTTATGTCACACATCATTAACAACTATTGGTTTTCAGTTGCTAGAAGAAGAAGCTAGCTCAGTATACTCAGTACTGAAATCATAGCAACATTGGAAAAACCAAAGAGGACATTAAGATGCAGGAGTTAGCTTGTATAAAACTATTTGTCATATTTGCTAAAACGATGTCCTTTGCTAAAACGATGTCCTGACAGTAGTACATTAGGCAGATAATCTGTGAAAAAATCAAGCCCCTATGGCTCCTCCTAATGTCCCTAATACCATTGGAAACAATTTGCTATGCCTGATTCAAAAGAACTAATCAGAGCTAGGAGGAGTGTCTGACGGTGTTAATCACTGCTCATGCCGACACTATGGGCAGCCACCCTTCTCCCTACACCACTCTCCCATGTATGTCCTCAAGCTTACTATCATCAGTGAGTCAGTTCAGGAGTTTTCCAATGCAGGAAAAACAACCATTATATATAAAAATACAGTGTACCTCTCCTTTGCCAACAACAGCTTACACGGCAAAACAAGAAAACAGAAGAAAAGAATGATGAAAAGAAAGACTTAGAATAAGCCAGAGATAGGGTGGTTTTTCAGAGGTGAAGGGAGCTACAGGACCTGAAAGGATTTAGCATCAAGTTAGCCACATCACAAAGCTAAGATGGTAGTACATATCTCATGTTACTGTTTTGCTGTAGTCAGTCTAACATTAGCTGTGTTCAAAAAAAAATGTTGGCTAGTTTTTGATCACAGGCCAAGTCATCCTATTTAGACAAAGATTTAACTTTTAGCTAGAAATATCCAGGTGATGTTAGCAAAATTAGTAGATAACACACTCTGACATGGGCACTGGTAATAAGGTGATGTCTAGCTATGGCTTGGCTTGCCACCCAATTTTCACTTTGTACAGTTGTTCAGTTGAATAAAATTTTTGTAATGGTAATTAGGTTGACTAGCTGTTCGTTGTCTACTAGCGCACCTTGGCATTCATATACTGTATGTTATTGTATAAATTGTGTATTTATTATATGTTATTGTACTGTATGGTATTAGCAGCATATTGTGTCTGGTCCAGGTTCCATGATCATGTTAAGAATCTGAGTTTGCACAGCAAAAAATAATTGAGCATGCATGTTTACTTCAAGACATATGTTTTAAAGTAAACATTGGCTTTTCTGAAAGATTGCTGATGTATCTTATCAGTGTCCCTCTGTCTCACAGAGTTTTGTATTTTTTTTTCATCTATGCCTAACATGCAAAAAATGTATTCATATCACACCAAAACATCTGGGCAAACTTTGTCAATCTAACACCAAATTAGTTTGGTGTTCTCTGCTTTCAAATGCTTAGCAAATAATGTATATGACATGAAAAAGTAAGCAGCATTTCAGCAAAAAATAAAACTAAAAGTTTCAAATAAAAGATAAAAATAGTTAAAAGGAGACAAGATATAGTGAACATGAAGTATTGACTTACTGTGCTTGCACACAGAGAAATTTGTACTCTGCATTTAACCCACCCACCGCAGTGACACACACATTTACACACACACACACACACACACACACACACACACACACACATTTATACACATTGATGAAGTGAGCACACACTAGCCTGGGGCAGTGGGCAGCCTTGCCAGGGCGCCTGGGAAGCAGTTGGGAATTGGGTGCCTTGCTCAATGGCATTTCAATTGTGACTTGTTGGTTGTGGGGGTTCCGTTCACAAGCTGGTTCTTTAACCCCAAGCCCATGGCTGACCCTATTCTAAAGAAAAAAGGAGAAAATTATTAGTTTAACATGGGGGATAATCCCATTCTTTAGTTTGTGCTTGTTTGCCATTCCTTTATTTGAGCAGGCTGTGTTGGCATTTCTTATCTGATTTTTTTCCACTGTTTCCTGTACACAGTCCATCACGTTGTCAGTCCTCCTTTACACATAATGTATACATTTATACATAGATATGAGTGATCTGAATATATGTGATCTTTTCATTGATTCAGAGGCTTATATTGGTATTTTGGACAAACTTATCCTGCCATTGTGGTGGAAATTAAGACTTGTTGAGACTTGAAGTATCAAAAGAAGTGAATGTTTATTAGAAGGAATGCAAAAACAGAAATAGAAAATGAGAGAGCGCTAAAGAAAGTCTACCCCAGCTCTCTGTGGCCTTCACAGTGAGCCGCTCTTTTATATGTGTGTACGTGACCGTAGTCACAGATATTTCCTATCTAGTCAACACATAATGTTTCAGAAGATATAATAACAATAGCACATTAATCTACAGGTCATGTTGTGCTTCTTCTACTAAGGCCTCAGAATACTGATGTTTGCTTCTACTTATCTACGATCATGATTAATACTGACGTGGCTAAATGCTGATTATTACATGAATAACAAACTGAAATTAGAGATCATAGTAAAACATGGTAAAAGGGTAATTTCCCTCACACCATCAAGACAACATCTTTCTGCAAGACCTCTATTTCAGCAAGACAGTGCAAATTCTCATTCTGCATGAGTTACAACAGTGTGGCTTGACTATCCTGCCTGCAATCCAGATCCGTCTCCTACCACAGCTTTTGAGCTGCTAAACTCAGTTTTTATTTTAGGAAAGTGTCCCAACTTTTACAGAAATGGGGTTTGTATGAAATCTGTGAAAGCGCTCCCATTTTTGACTTAATATCTCTACCACTCAAGGGAGTCTCTGGGAGTCTCTGGTCCTATGGTGTAATTTATATAAATGCATGAGGTTCTGCTACAGAAGCTAGTTCATGTTTAGAAAACTAAAATCACTGAACAACAATCAATCAGTTTTATTTTTTCACATATTTACAACATTATGGGCCTGAACTGTGAATGTAATATCTAATTTATAGACTGACTGATGTACAGATTAAGATTTTTAGCTGCTCATTGGTTATGAGTGTATCTGAAACACACACTGCCACTGCTTCACATGGATGAACACAAAGTGATGCCAGTCAAAGAATGCCAGAGGCAGAATTTGTTTCAGTTCTGTCACATTTCACACACTTTCACATGATAAGAGACAACCAGAATTATCAAATCATATCAGCATACAGAAGATAATAATCATACTTTATTTCTATATAGCACTTTTCAAGGACCCAAAGATGCTTACAGTTATCAGTACACAAATAACAGCAAGAACACAATAATGCATACAAATAGACAATGCTATACATGGGCAGGTCTAATGAAGGAGCATTTCAGACTGGGGCAGATTATATGTAAATTGAGGCAGAATAGTGTACATACAATCTGACAGGGCTCTACGAGTGCAAGGTCTAAGAAAGTAACATTCTAGGCTTAAGGCAGATTATAAGCAAGTGAGAAGAGATATGTTTTAGGTTAGATTTAAATATTAAGAGAGAGCTAGATTGCTTGACCAGTGGTGGAAGAAAGTTCCAGAGTCGAGGGGCAAATCATGAGAATACTTGGTCACCAAAGCTTTAGAGGTTAGATGGAGGGATGGTGAGTAGACCAGCTGAAGAAGACCTGATATTATTTAGTCTCTGAGCCATTTCTTAATGTTGAATTGTTTACTGTTACTTAAATAAAACATTGTTTCAACAGTCTAAATATGGGAAGAGACCGTATATTTATATCAGCCTATCTGTGTGCGTGTGCGTGTGCGTGCGCGCGCATGCACGCACAACACCATTAATAGCCACAAAAAAAAAAGAAAATCTGAACTGAACTTAAGTTGGCATCAAACTGTGAGACAAGCACTAACTTCATTACTGCAGTGAGTCATAAGAGGCTAAAGTTGGAATAACTTTGCTGGCAGTGTCATGAGTAGGCAGTTGGGCTGGATTCAGGTGGTGTGTTTTTGAGTCAGTGTGTTGCCGCATTTCCAAATTCCGGTTGAATATTCCAGGAATCTACACTGGTTTTCTGGGTATACATAGACTTTGTATCTCAATTCTTGCATTTATTTTATTCTTGATAGTATTCATATAAATACTGCTGATATGCCTGTGCAATCTGATTTTTATATTGTGATGATTTACAAAGTGTGATCATGTAAATTACATCACATGAAAAATGAGGATAAAGTGGTATTTAAT
>JAOTRJ010000016.1:4231675-4243273 GCA_028564905.1 Leptodoras praelongus
TGAAAGCCATAGAGACCACCTTATGGTCAGACACACCCAGATCATAGACCTCTACATTGTTTACGGTAGCCGAGTCATTAATGACCAGGTCTAAGATATGGCCCCTGGTGTGTGTGGGAGCATTTACATGCTGCTTGAGGCCAAGACAGTCAAGCAGGCTCAGGAACTCGGTTGCAAGATGACAGGAAGAATTGTCATCATGGATATTTACATCACCAATGATGACAATGTTAGTCGACATGGAACAAAGTGATGTAAATAGGTCATGTATCTCAGGAAGAAATGAGGAATGTGGCTTTGGAGGGCGTTATATTAGAAGTACAGTCATAGAGTATGGATGTTTGCATTTGAAGGCTATACATTCCATAGAGGCGAGACCAGACAGAGGCAGGGGAGAAAGTTCCAGTTTGGCCCTATGGATGACTGCCAAACCACCCCCACGACCAGAACTGCGGGATTTTTCCATATAGGTATAACCCTGGGGACAGGCTTCATTTAGCACAGAGTAATCCCCTGCTTTGTGCCAAGTTTCAACCAGACACATAAAATCCAGTTTTTTATCCTAAATATTGCCGGTGGATGTCCGTCAGATAATCCAAGTGTATCAGTGTTCTGATGACGTCTTTACGAGTCGAAATTTGGAGCGGGAGACCAGATGGAGGGTATTGTAGTTGCACCACGATGAAAGTAAACAAACTTTTTACGAGAGCTTCTGTGGATATACCGTGGTCGACGCTGAAGTCCGAGCTGTCTTATTATTGGGATACAGGGTCGGGGAGTCCGCCAATTTAAATCCAGCAGCTGAGAGATGGAATACTTCAGCATTTTGCCAGGGCGCGGTTTGGAGTTAGTCAAAATTGACAGACAGAAGCAAAACCAGTCCCAAACTCTGAGCCAAACACACGAAGTCCGAAATGCTGATTCGGCAGGCAACAGAAGCAGGAGCAGAATCCAGGCTAGTAGATGGTGTGTGTTGTGCATGCAGTGAATGGACGGAGAAGGAGACGCTGATGCAGAACAAAAAGTAAAATTTAATGAACAAAAACAGACACAAACAGAGATGAACAGGACAAAGGCATGGAATGAGGAAACTAAAATCCGGAGGTGTGGCGCTTAGAAGCGCTGAGGCGACGAGACAAGTGGCAGGGTGATTTCCGGAGAAGTGGGCGTAGCGAAGATCCTGCCGGGAGATGAAGCACGGAGGCACGCGTTTGGGAACGCTGAGGCGCGGTGCTTGAGAGTGCTGAAGGTCCCGGCGATGAGACGAGTGGCAGGGTGACGTCCGGAGAAGTGGGCATCGCGAAGAACCTGCCGGGAGATGAAGCACGGAGGCGCGGTGCTTGAGAGTGCTGAAGGTCTTGGCGATGAGACAAGTGGCAGGACGACATCCGGAGAAGCAGGTGTTTCGTGAAGATCCCGCCGGGAGATGAAGCACGGAGGCGCGGTGCTAGCTGAAACACGGAGGCACGGCGCTTGAAGGTCTCGGGGTATTGAGACGAGAGGCAGGATGACGTCCGGAGAAGTGGTCGTCGCGAAGATCCTGCCAGGAGAAGAAGCACGGAGGCGTGGTGCTTTAAGATCACGCTCACACAGTCCAGTCCAAACCTAACCAAACTCAAACCAATATTTCCCGCCAGTCCCGAAACAAAAGAACCTATAAATAGGAAAAACAACCGGAAGTAGGCGGGACTAACGAAACAAGAAACGGAAATGGTCGTGATCACACGGATTCCTAACAGTGTGCTAGACCATCAGATCATTTAACTTAAGACAAACTAATTAAAAATATTATTTAAAAGCTACATACTCTAGTAGTAATGAAACTCAAATAGTATTAATTACTTAAAAATAGATTACTGAAATTAAATCACTAGATCAGATCGGAGGTGGAGAAGCGGCGAACAAACAATGCCTGCGTCCTCTCTCACCTCTCACCTCTCAAATTACTTGTTCTTATACTTGCTCAACTGGCACAAGTCACTGTTTTGACTGTAGAGAAGAGAACTTACTGGTGGGTCTTTGCATATAATGCATATAAAGCATGGTAAAAGTTTATGCAATGATGATTATAACTTTTTGGTTTACAAAAGGTACCAGTGTGTCAGAAGAAGATCTGGTGGGAAGTGCAATGTTGTCTGTCTTTTCTAGAGAGAAAACTGATAATGTTCCATTGCTGGCTCAGACATGAGTTCTGTGACACCAGGAAATTATTGCAATAAACAAATCTAAGTTTTTTGGCAGAACACAATCATAATTTAACATTGAGTAGAATTAACTTTAGGGAGTATAATTTTGGAAAATAAACATTAGCTTTGCATTTAATTCATTTTAAAAGAGTTCAGCCACTTTTGCCCCACAGTGCTCTCACCAGGGCAAAATAAATACAACAATGACAACAAGAAATAATTTAATACAAAAATGGCATTTCACAGTGATCCATTGAAATTAAACAGTGCTATGCATGGTGTGTACAATGTTGCATTTTAAAGTAAAAAAGCTTTACTTTTTAATATAAAAAAATAAAATAAAATATTTTTTGTACACACTTCAAATGCCATGCAGGATGCTCTTGATAATCTCTCTCTAAAATGTGGTGAGAATAGGAGGTGGGATTGGTTGTTTTCCTCAACCGTTGCAGAAAGTAAGAGTCACTGCTAGGCTTTCCTTGTTACGGAGCTGGTGTTGCAGGACAAGGAGAGGTTCTCCATTAGATGAACACCAAGGAGTTTGGTGCTCTTGACGATCTTTATGGAAGAGCTGTCAACGTTCAGTGGATTTCAGTGGTCCCTCTCTGTTTTTCTGAAGTCAACAACCATCTCATTAGCTTTGTCTATGTTCAGAGACAGGCTGTTGGCTCTGCACCAGTCCATTAGCCATTGCACCTCCTTTCTGTATGCTCACTCATTGTTCTTGCTGATGAGACCCACAACAGTCGTGTCATCTGTGAACTTGATGATGTGGTTACAGCTGTGCATTGCTGCACAGTCGTGAGTCAGCAGAGTAAACAACAGTGGACAAGCATACAGCCCTGAGGAGCTCCAGTGCTCAGTGTGGTCGTGTTGGAGATGTTACTGTCAATCTGGACTGACTGGGGTCTCCCAGGCGTTCAAGCCCAGCAGACTCAGCTTCCCAGTCATATACTAAGGAATGATGGTATTGAATGCTGAACTAAAGTCTATGAACAGCATTCGAACATGTATCCTTCTTATCCAATGAGTGAGAGCAAGGTGGATGGTTTTTGATATGGCATTGTCTATGGAATGGTTGGGGTGATACACAAACTGCACGGGGTCCAGTGAGCAGGGCAGCTGGGTCTTGATGTGCCTCATGGCAAGCCTCTCGAAGCACTTCATGACGATGGGCATGAGTGCAACGGGACGGTAGTCATTGAGGCATGTAGGAATGATGGAGCTCCTCAAAGAGATATTGAAGATGTCTGTTAGGACATCTGCCAGCTGGTTTGCAGAAGTTGTTCAGCATGTCTGGAATGGAGTCATCACTGTCGCAGGCAGGTGGTATGGTCCTGTAGTCAGTGATGGACTGAATGCCCTTCCACAAGCATCGGCTTCTGATTGGGCCATGCAGTGGTTGTCTTGGAGACAGAGACATCATCATCTTCTCGTTGCAAAGTCCACACTGATGGAATTTAGGGAGTACTATCTTGAGATTTGCATGGTTGAAATCTCCAGTGACAACAGTCCATTTGGGTGTGAGTTCTCCAGTTTGTTAATAACTCCATACAGTACACAGAGTGCTTCTTTACATTGCACTGGGTGGAATGTAAACACTGATAATGAACATGCTGGTGAATTCCTGTGAGAAATAAAATGGTCTGCATCTAACATTCACAAATTCCACCAGCAATGAACAGTAGCTAGAGATTAGCACAGAGTTCTTGCACCATTCTGTGTTGATGTAAACACACAAGCCACTGCCATGAATCTTACCCCACAGAGATGCTTTTCTGTCAGCGCGAAACAAGGCTAGCCCATCTTGCTGAATGGTGGTGTCTGGAAATCTGTCACTGAGCCATGTCTCCATGAAAACAAAGACACAACAGTCTCTAGTTTCATGCTCGGTGGTTCACTGGTGCCAGATGTAGTCCATTATGTTTTCCCAGGAGCAGACATGGGAGAGCAGGATGGTCAGAACATCCGGCTGGCTAGGGTTTGTTTTTAGCGAAGCATGGAATCCCTTCCTCTTGCCACACTTCCTGTTCCTGGACTTCACAGCAGGCCAAGATCCCCTAGCTTCTCTAGCAGATCATGTTCTGTGAGGTGAGTTGTTTCTGGATTTCTGTAGCAGAGAAGTGTCTGATAATGATATACAACCTCAATTCCAATGAAGTTCAGACATTGTGTAAAGCATTAATAAAATACAGAATATGATGATTTGCAAATCCTTTTCAACCCATATTCAATTGAATACACTACAAAGGCAAGACATGTAATGTTCGAATGGATAAACTTTGTTGCTCATATTCACTCATTCTGAATTTGATGCCTGCAACATGTTCCAAAACAGTTGGGACAGAGGCATGTTTACCACTGTGTTGCATCACCTTTCCTTTTAACAGCGCTCAATAAGCCTTTGGGAACTGAGGACAGTAATTGATTTGCAGGTGGAATTCTTTGCCATTCTTGCTTGATGTACAACTTCACTTGCTCAACAGTCTAGGGTCTCCATTGTCGTATTTTGGGCTTCATAATGTGCCACACATTTTCAATGGGAGACAGGTCTGGACTGCAGGCAGGCCAGTCTAGTACCTGCACTCTTTTACTATGAAGCCACGCTGTTTTAACACGTGCATAATGTGGCTTAGCATTGTCTTGCTGAAATAAGCAGGTATGTCCCTGAAAAAATGTTGCTTGGATGGCAGCTTATGTTGCTCCAAAACCTTTATGTACCTTTTAGCATTAATTGCTCCTTCACAGATGTGCAAGTTACCCATGCCATAAGAGAAGCTGGCTTTTGAACTTTGCATGAATAACAATCTGGACAGTCCTTTTCCTCTTTGGCCCGGAGGACATGATGTCCATGATTTCCAAAAAGAATTTGAAATATGGACTCGTCAGACCACATAACACTTTTCCACTTTGCATCAGTCCATCTCAGATGAGCTTGGGCCCAGAGAAGCAGGAGGCGTTTCTGGTTGTTGTTGATATATGGCTTTCGCTTTGCAATTAGCACTTGCACTTGTAGAGCGACAAACTCTGTTCACTGACAATGGTTTTCTGAAGTGTTCCTGAGCCCATGTGGTAATATCCATTATAGAATGAGAGTCAGTTTTTAATGCAGTGCTGCCTGAGGGATTGAAGGTCACGGGCATTAAACTGTTGGACTATTTACTGCATTATTTATTGCATTTTTAGGAAGCTGATGCTTGTCTTGAATGGTGCTGTTCTAGATATTATTTAAAACACACACACTTGGACATCTTTGTTCAAGAACAGTAGAGAACTTTAACAATCTGAATGAGGCTTTCAGATAATTAACTTAACCCCCTATATAGCATGACTGAATTTGCCAACTCGGAACATTTACATTTATTTAATTTACATTACTCAACATACAGTTACAATATGGTTTATCATCTAATCTAGACACTTGATTAAACTGTAGGAATTTAAGTGTATTTTTATATATTTATTTTTCAGCAGTGCTGTACCTAGAGCTTCCAAGTGATTAACAGCAGTACACATGGGATACAGCAATCCCCAGGCTCTGTTCAATATGTCAGTCTAAAATACTAGAGTCAGAGACAAAGCAGATGATTGGAGCAGGGGCTCCTCCAGAACATTACTCTGATATTTGCAAAGGTCCACTGTCACTGCTCCAGTCCATTTGCACAATTTGCCAGATTTAACCTAAGGTTGGCTCATTTCAAGTACTCTCGGACTATCTATGCTGCTGCCAAACATAACTATAGATTATTATGTCATCTAAATAAGCAGTGGCCTATATACTATGAGACCATAGTACCTGGTCCCACTTGCTGATGCAATGTAACAAATTGCAAAGAGTAACAAAAACAGAACCAGAAGAACAAACCAATTTTCCCTTCAACTTTGACAACAAGGGTATCTTTCAATTGACCTTGGTCAAATTCAGGGTCAACCTGTACCTTGATCCAGAAGCTTTCAGTACATGACATTGGTTAGGCAATCTTATTTTTACATGCAGCACAAGTGGAAACTAACTGTCCCTTTCGTCTTATGCACCTGGGCCTGTACCTGTAGCTGTGTGACTCCATGATTACTCACATCTCTAGATTTTTTCAACTTTTTTTGATTTAGTTTTCTTTTGTGGTCAGGCAAGTGCTATAGCTGGCTATCCGCAGCCATGGTCATGAAGTGGAATTTCAATGGGACACTTTTCCCGACCTCTAGTTTCCAGAGCACTTGGGACCACTTTACTTCATTGTTTAAAGAGATTGGGATGGGAAATCTGCAGCATTTCCCCTGTCCATTCTCAATACCTCATAGTTCGCTTTTCCTCTGTCAACCTCAGAGGGTTCTTGCCAATTGGTGTGTAATTTTAAGCTAGAGATGGGGATAATACAAGGTGTTTATTTCTCAGTGTAATCTGTTTCAGTTGGTAGCACATATTATAGTGAGCTTTTGCCTTTGCTGGGCCTTGTGCAAATTATCCCCTGATACAAGAAGCAGTTGGACCATCCTCCCAGCCTTCTTTACTGTTATCCAACATCACCCTGGGGTTCAGCCTTTATAATAAGGCAAATAAGTAAAACCATGTGAAGGCCTTTGCCACCTACCAGGCTTTGCATACTAGGCTTACAATCATTTATCTTGTATAAAAACCTATAAAACAAATGTTTCACTGCCTTACTAAAGCACTCCACAAACCCACTGGTTTCAAAGTGGTACCCGCTACTTCAGAGTAGTTCATAAAGGTCTCAGAATTTTCATGACATAAATCTTATGCCCTGATTAGGTAGGATCTCTTATCGGCTCTTATGTTCAACATGTCCATGTTCAACAGTGTTTATTTGTTTACTTGTTTACTTCTCTGTCTAAATAATTCAAACAATGACTAAAACACTTTTTTATTCCTTCCATTAGCTGTAGTATATTAAATGCTGCAACTTCAGAACATAATATTTTTCAGTGGTTTCTTCTTTGTACTGTGAATGAATTTCCCCAAAAGTCAGCTTGCAGATCAACCCTCTCTTTTGTTAGTCAGATGGCACACGTGCCAGAGAGACTGATGAATGGCAAGGTAGCTAGAGAAATCGACATTGAGAGAATTTTTTTTCATAACTGGACATAATTTGTCTGATATTCTGATATTCATTTATTAAATGCTGTTGAACATTAACACAAGTTGGTAAGGAATAGGCTGTTTCAAATCTTTTCAAACTAGCTAAATATTACATTAAGTTTTATGGCTGTCAAATGATATCAATAACAGGCCTACATTTTGCAGTCTATAAGATTATTAAAATGATACTTTAAAATAAAAATTTGAATGGAGGCCTCTGTGTATATAAATATTTTGCCTGTCACTGTTGCTGACACGCACGTTCACCTAATATCAACCCTGAAACCTTACTCCTGTTTGTATGTCTCATCTCCCTTCATATAGATTGCCATTCATATCTGAACATTTAGGAAAGCATAGTGCCACCCATCTTGAACATTACAGCTGTTGATCACAGAAACCTGTTCAAAAACATCCTTCAAATTATCATCAGATGACTGCACCAGAGGGAATTCTGAAAGCAGGGTGAGGAAAGCCATAGGGAAGGCATCAACTGAAGCTGAACTGCAGTTCCCACTGCTTATTCCCACCCAAGTATAGTCACAAAATGCACTTCTATGTATGCCAGTCAAAACTTATTTGTAAGGATCCACCCACTTCTAAGCTGCTTGATGACTAAACCATGATTAATCAGTTCCCAAGAAAGGTGGGGCCAACAAGCCAGCATCTTTAATCTATGCATCTAGGCTTGCTGTTAGCCCAGACCAGAAGATACATGAGCCCATCCCCATGCATGCAATTCACCTTCATCTCCTAATACCTTTCCAATGTCTAGTTCTCAGTCATTAATGTTCACAAGTGTGTGTGTGTTTACATGAGTACACTTTGTAGTCACAAAAAATGAAGGATACCTGTATGTGTTTAAAATATTTGTTCATGCAAAAACATGTGCATGAGCAAATGTTGATCAGTGTGTATTAAAGCATGTGTGTGCGAGAGGCAGAGAGAGTGTGTTGGTGTGTAAAGAAGGTGTATTAAATCGACACTAACCTCACAGGTGAGGTGAGGCTGACACAATGAGAACTTCCCACGGAGATATAACCCCCTTTTAATTAAATCTGGAGCTGTGGACTCGGCTGCCACTGTGTGTGTGTGTGTGTGTGTAGCTGTCTGTGCCAGGTGTGTATGTGTGTGTCTCAAGCTCACAATCCTAGCATTGACTAATGAGTTGTCCTGTTGGTACTCTGGTCACATCAAGAGCAGTGTGTGTGTGACAGGCTCTGGGGTGGAGGAAAGACGACTAATTGAAATTCGGGGACTGACACACACAAACACACACACAGACACACACACACACAGAGGTACAGGAAGAGGAAAGGATCCACACTCGGGCCTCTCAGTCCAGCCATCACAAAGCAGTGAAAGGGTTCATTGTACTCTTTTATCAGAAGAGTACCAGTGAGACAGAGAGAGAGAAAGAGAGAGAGAGAGACTGATGGAGTCTAATGGATAGAGAGTCAAAATCATAGGATTGCAATTTAAATCTGTCAGTTTTAGAAGTCCTATGGAAAATATAGCCTTGATTTCCTGTCAGAAGTATTACCTGTAGAAAGGACAACACTGAAGTAGAATATAGGCAAATGTGATCATGTTCCTTATACTGGCCAGTTTGTCTCTTTTGATAAATACCCTATTAGTAAACAATATTTGGACACCTAGGGCTCAAAAGCACTAGTTGTTTAAAAATATTGTATGAGTAATTTGATTGAGCAAGTATTTTCCCTATTTTCACTGCTGTGTTTTATATTGCCAGAGATTTTGTGGTGAAGCGAAAAAAGGAGTGTGACATTCACAATCTGCCAATACAGTGGTATTTCAAACTCACTTTGGTCCCAATCTGTGCAAATTGTACTAACTCTTGAGAGTTGTATATTATGTAAGTCAGCCTGTTCTTTTAGTAATATACATGTAAGTCTAATTCTATATAGTTTTGCTGGGCTGAAACCTGTTTTTTAACAGAATTTGATTTAAGAGGATCTGATTAGAGATTGCAGGAATGTGCCTAACAGCACTTATTAATGGTATTTACTCTGTTGTATTTGCAGCTATTACAGGTTACCATAACCGGCACAAAAATATTTAGTTTATTTTTTAGTAGACTGATATTTCTGTCCTTAACAGCTTGACTACTCTTGTTTATTATGTCTATTACACACATAACCATGAGAAGATAACTAAAAATAAATAGTCTGGAAACTTCTGGACACATTATCTTCAGTATGAGCAGTTACGTCAGTTTATTCAGGCGTGTCTTTTTTTCATCATGATTTGGATGAACACATTTCTTGGGTCTTCAAATGTTTAGTTGGACCACCTTCCAGAACAGCTGGATTTGGTTAATATTGGTTTACAGAGCAAATACAATCACAAATATATCTCTTGCTTATGTTTATATATTTGTGTGGTATGTTTAGAAAAGCTGGGAAAAAGTGAGAATGATTAATTATGTAGAGGTGATAGTTTTACCTGCCAGAGGTTTGACTGGTGTGATTGACTGGTATTCATTAAGGGTTCACATACTTTATCCACTAGCACTATGAGGTGTTTATGGTTGTTCTCATTTAAGACTCTGACTGATCATATTGTTTTGTGTTATTATTTTAGGCACATTATATGTGTCAATATATTTGACTTAGATGAAGATCGGATCACATTTTATGACAAATTAGGCAAAAAAACATGAAAATGTGAACCAAAAGGTTCACAAACTTTTTCTTGCCACTGTAGATATGATTGGTTCTTTGCTGATCATTGCCAAGCTTTCTCTGATACACATTGTTTTTATCACTATTGGGTAATTTTTTAAACTGTCTTTAACATAATTTTACAATCCTGTGAGATTGTCAGTAATATGACATATTAGATAGAGCATCAATCATGAAATAAAACATAGTTACATAATAATTAGTTTGATTACAGACCTGCTATGTGACATATTTGACAGGATTGCCTGTGTGATTCTTATCAAACATCAGTCATCTCACTCATTCACTCTGAGTCACATGCTGATGCACTTTAAGGATTTATTATATTGGTCTTATTCTGCTTTATGTATTTGCTGTCATTACCAATATTAGCCTCAGTGGGTAGTTCTTTATTTTGAGGCACTCTATGTCTGTGTGAGTGATAGCAGGTATCAGTAAGCACCATCTCTGTGAGGAGATGACTGGACATATTGTGCCACTCCAGAGCGGCTTAACTTAATCAGAATGGTCCTAAATCCATTCAAGCTGAGGAGGAGGTCTCGAGGGTGCAGCACGATCAGATTATCATCTCTAATTGGATGAATATGTCCCCAGCATCTCTCAAATTACCTATAAGTCCATTCCCCCATCATGGATGCCACTGCATCGCTGCCAGAGGTGCTGAATATAGCTATATGAATATAGAGTAGCTGTTGGGGTCTGCCAACACTTACCACACACACATATATACAATATATTCCACACACACATACATACATACATACTGTGTATATATTTATACACTATATTACCAAAAGTATTCACTCACCGATCCAAATCAATGAATGCAGGTGTTCCAATATCTTCCATGGCCACAGGTGTATAAAATAAAGCACCTAGGGATGCAGACTGCTTCTAGTGAGGAAATTTCACAACTGGACCTATTGCACAGGTGGTATCCTATCACGACACCACGCAGGAATTGCTGACTGAGACTGATACACTGAGCTCCTGAGAGAGACCCATTCTTTCACAAATGTGTGTAGAAGCAGTCTGCATGCCTAGGTGCTTAATTTATACACCTGTGGCCATGGAAGTGATTGGAACACCTGAATTCAATGAGTTGGATGGGTGAGTGAATACTATTGTCAATATAGTGATATACACATATACATAAATAGTGCCACTAGTGTGTAACATATTCATACAGTCATACATCGTAGTACATCGTAGTCATACACAATGCACGAGTATCTGTCAAGTACAGTGGGTTCAAGGAAACAAGATATATTAGAATGTGTGTATATAAGGTAGAACAGTGTGCAAATAACATATACAACCCCAATTCCAATGAAGTTGGGACGTTGTGTAAAACATAAATAAAAACAGAATACGATGATTTGAAAATCCTTTTCAGCCCATATTCAATTGAATACACTACAAAGCCATGATATTTAATGTTCAAACAGATAAACTTTATTGTTTTTTTTGCAAATATTCACTCATCATGATTTGATGCCTGCAACATGTTCCAAAACAGTTGGGACAGGGGCAACAAGTCAGTCAGTCAGTCATTTTCTGTACCGCTTATTCCCAGTTACGGGGTCACGGGGGAGCCGGTGCCCAGCCGGCA
>JAOTRJ010000016.1:4454173-4467234 GCA_028564905.1 Leptodoras praelongus
ACTGTGCAGGACTTGTATATGTCATTCCCAAGAGGAATTGACGCTGTATTGGCCGCAAAAGGAGGCCCTACACCATACTAATACATTATTGCGGTCTAAAATGACAGGTGTTTCAGTTTCACTGTCTAACTCCTGTATGACTTAGAGTAGTGGAGATGGAAACCAGTGGGAACCAGTAGCACTAAGCCTCAGGAAATGTACAAAAATGTACAAACTCTTTGGAAGACTAACCATGACAAGCATTTAGGCTGCTGGATGGAGAGTATAGAAAAGGACCCATTGGTGTAGAAAACGTACAGTCTAATCGATTGTGCAATATGACCTCACGCTCGGTTCAATCTGTACATTTCTTAGGATGCAGCAAATATCTCAGATCTCAGGAGACCGCTATGTGTCGTACACTTCCTGCTTGAGCCTTTAGATAATCCCAGCTTACAGAGCCTCTTAGAAACCAAAGACACGCATGGACACAGACGATGCCTTTGTAGATGCTGATGTGACTGCAAGTTCTCTTGTGGTTTGTTGCGACCGACGTGTTTGTCAGATTTTGTGTGCTGCTTTTCTAATCATTTTGCTCAAATGTAGACAATCCAAGGACTGATAATGAAATCATGTCCATCAGACATCAATCCATTAACTTAAACCAAAACACACTTTAGAGCAATCAGTTGATTGTTTATCCCAGTTTGTATAACTCAATGAAGAGGTCTTCATTAGCATCATGCAGGAACCTCTCTTTCTCTCTGCCTCTGTCTGTCTCCCTCACTTCCTTGCTGTACTAATCAGTGGACACTCAGAGTGCCCTGTGTGTGTGTGTGTGTGTGTGTAGGTAAGGGTGTGTCCTTCTGTTCTTGACTCTTCAGCTAAGTGCTAATCTAGGGCATGTCCTTAAGAGTGCCCTCCATCTAGTAGTGCCATCTTTTTCTGGTCTATCATTACCTTTCCCTCACTACTCTCCCCCTGCTTTCTTCATACAAGCAGAAAAAGTGTACGCTGGACTCCTCAGAGCACGTCAATGCCAGTAACTGGGCGTATGGGTTTTGGTTTTGCCTTTCGTTCACTGGCCGTCGTTCATGAACCTTCTTTCAGAACAAGCACTGAGAATGAACTGTTTGACGTCTGATGCGTCAATTCAGCTGATGAATCCAGGTCTGCCGCGTGGGAGCTAGGCTGCACCCGCTTATTTATACATGTAATATTCATGTGCCGTATGAATATTCCTCCTAAGTTTAACATTCTCAGTACCTGAAATGATCCCTGAAATGAACATTATAGACATATAGAGTTAACAGGAAATGCTGTCAGTTCACAGGTCATTGAGGACTTTTCACTGACTTAAAGGTTGCCAGCGTTTCTTATAATAGAGTTTACAAGCATGAAGAGCCCGCTTTACAATCAGTTCCTTGTAAAACAAATACCATTTGGCATTAGACTGAAGAACCAGAAAAACTGGTACTATACTGGTGCCTATACAAAATACATAGCAGTGCCACCTATGCACGTCATTGGTGTCCACCAGTGCGTATTTAAAGCGATAGACATCTATGGAAGCTTCTAGAGCTGTTTCCACTGTGAGAATGGCGAGTTATCACCACTGTAGATGGAGCTGGAGAGAAGGGTCATAGCATTTTAGAGATAGGAGTAAAGTTTGGATTTTCACGTATGAGCATTTCAAGGGTGTACCATGACTACAGGAATTCCAGCAAAACCTCGAACTCACGACAGCAGCGTGGCCGTAAAAAGACTCTTGGTGAACGTGACCAGCATCGGCTATTGAACCATTTCACATGCTAGGCGTGCAACACTGCCTCCAGTAATATTGGAATTAACAATGCTGGGGCCTCAACAAACATCAGCGTGTGAGGACTGTGCAATGTTCCCTCCAAGATCCTGTAGGGGAGCTACCAAGTATCATCTGGTATACCAGTTTTTCTGGTTCTTCAGTGTATACATGTAGGATTCATCTACAACCTCCCTAGACAATCAATCAGTCTCCTTACCTGTTTAAGGTGGTACTAACTTCAGATCAGGCTATAAATACCTGAAGATGTTAATGATAGGAAATAGAAGTGATCGTATTTGGGCAAAACCGTAGTATGAAGGAAATAGCTGAAGCTCCAGGTGTTCTGAAGCGTACGGTCATACGGGTCTCTTTACAGTGGCAAAAATCCCAGTCTATGGAAATTCTCAACCGAATTGTGTCCAAAAAACTAAACTCACAGACAAGGACCCCCCGGCGTGTTTCATGGCTTGTAAATAACAAAACGGTTTCACTCCCAGACAGAAATTGCTTCTGGAAGTCAACCCGGATCCTTCACAACCAATTTCTGAAAGAACACTCCACGGGGAACTGGATACCATGAACATCTGGAGCAGAGTGGCATGCAACAGGCCTTTGCTCACTTCTGCTCATAAAGTTGCCCAGTCACAGTGGACCGAACTGCGCAATTCTTTGGTGCAAGAGAGGCTGAACATTGTGTTGCCTACCTCCAGAAACGTGTCCAGTCCATGCGCAATTGAACTGCAGCCTTTATTCGTGCCCATTGATGGGTTACATGCTATTAGCTACCTTTCAGTCACAGGTGACTAATTATTAGTGCGGTGAGCTTTTATTCCAATTTACCAGAATATAAAGGTGCAGTGTGCAGGGTCTAGGAGGATCTAATGTAGCAGAAATGGATTATAGTATTTATAATGATATTTTTATTAGAGGATAATCACCTGTAACTACAGATTCTTGGGACCAGCCCATAGTGTTTCAGCACTGTAATCCGTGTGGGCAGGGTAAAGAAATGCATGGACCAGAATAACTCAAACGGAGCTTACAACGCTACCAGAGTGTGAAACGAGATACAAAACCATTCTTACATGTACGCTATGACTTGGAGTTAGAGTATTATGGACCAATCAGGTAAATACTATTTCTAAATATCGCTCTAAAGTAAACTGATTTCTTGACACACTGGTCAGTCAGGTCATTGAGATTTTTGAATGTAGCTCCCGGCACTATAGGTTATAATACCCACAATACAAATTGGTTGCAGTCTGCAACCTCACCACTAGATGGCACTAAATCCTACACACTGGACCTTTAATATCTACTAGACTTGGCTCATGTGGTGTATGCTGCTGTATGCCATACTGTAGTTTATATTTGAAAGATAAAAGCACACAGTTTGGTTGACTATGTACAAGCATACGACTCGAACTAGATTACGGGCGCAGCAGAAAAACATTTGCCCTGACTTCTGTTGATCACAAGCTCTAATGATGATGGTGCCGCTTTCAAGGTGGAAGAGATGGCATGTTCTCTCTCAAGTCTGCCGATCACAGCGACACTAGTCAACTGTAGTTATCTGTGAGCTCATGGATGTGGAAGAGGGCAGATTATGCTTTCCCTCTGAATAGGTTACACTGCATAAACTGTGATGTTCTCATCACATCACATCACATCACACGATGCGGTTGGCTGGCTTCTTGTGTCTTGGAGCAAGGACTGATGACAGGCATGATGGGTTATGTTCATTTTGCCGTTGTGTGACATTGGAATCTGCATTCCGGCTTCAGCTTTCTATGAATGTAAGATGGTCCGAGTTGATGCATCTGCCTAGTGCTGATTAGAAAATAACAAAGTTGGGGTCTTAAAGAAAATCTCAAATCATGTATGGATTGTGTGCGGTTGTGTGTGTGTGTGTTAGGGGATGGAAAAAATTGTGCTGGCAATAGAATGTAAGCATCTATGCAACCTTTGCAAATCCACTTAGCATGCGTGCACGCACACACACACACACACACACACACACACACTCAACTGTCTATCAAAACTGTGAAATTCTGTGTGAGAGAGAGAGAGAACTGGAAAATGATGAAGAGTCACTTCCAGGGAATGTACAGACTGGACTGTGTGTGTGTGTGTGTGTGTGTGTGTGTGTGTGTGTGTGTGTGTGTGTGTGTGTGTGTGTGTGTGTGTTAAACATGATGAAGTCAAAGTCTGACAGCAGATCAAAGGCAAACTGCGGCTGTAAGGCTATGCAGAGAGAGAGAGAGAGAGAGAGAGAGAGATGAAAGTGGAAGAGAAAGCAAGAATGTGTTCTTGGATCAGAGGAGAGGAGCAGACCACGAGTGGATGATCATCATCATCATTATCATCATCTCGTAATATGTCTATAATGCATGCGACAAGTTAAAGACAGAAGAACGTGGAAATACTGGAAGGAAGGGAAAGAAAGAAGGAAAGAAAATGAACAGCTGATGAAAAATGGAGAAGGGAAAGCACAAACATGAAAGATGATTATACTGGTCCTCATTGAGGGTTTCTGGCTGGGTTGTGTGCTACAGCTGCATAGTGTTGTGTGTGTTGTGTGGTTGTGTGCTGTGCGGTTGTGTGCTGTGGGTTGTGTGCTGTGTGGTTGTGTGCTGTTCGGTTCTGAGCTGAGCGGTTGTGTGGTTTTGTGCTGTATGGTGGTGTGCTGTGTGTTGTGCGGTTGTGTGCTGTGTGTAACCAGTGTTTGTCCTGTCTTACAGATGCACCATCCCATTCAGATGAAGCCTGCAGACAGCGAGAAGTCAAATGGTGAGTGTTTGTGCGTTTCTGGTACAGTGTTACCCTACAGAAATCTGTGTGAAACAGCGTGTGGTACTGCAACCCAAACAATATTCAACTGATGTTAGCCCGAGGTTCTCCTGTTTCTAGTTGTACAACAACCTTCTCCCAACGTTTAGAGAATGTTCTGGTGCAGGTTATTATGCATCGGGGAGCTAAAAACACGATATTTATAGACATGTTTCCCAGATTGTTAAGAGAACTGGAACTGGAACATTGTCATAAGGTTCTCCAAAGGTTCCCACATTACAATTGTTATGCATTGAATGCAACCAAAATCTAATTTTAGGTTAGTCTAACTGATAATTAGCAGAGCATTTGCCTGGTACCTATCTGTGTCAGTTGCTAAGCACCACATTATGATTAAATGCTAATAATTTCACTTTCATTTTGGATTTTGGTCCTTTAACCCTCAGCTTCAGACCACGTTTCAGGTGCAAGTTAAAATTCGAGGGTAACGAGACAGCTGCAGGAATGAGCAATATAAAAGCTAACTACTGTGAACACACACACACACACACATCAAGCTGAGGGGAGAGTCTGAGCACAGATCGAGCACAGACTAGGAACAAAATTTTAGAAAAGGAAAAAAGAAAGAAAGATAGTGGTAATGAAAGGCTGATAAAAGGCTGCTAAGTTATTTTTTGTCCCGCTTTTTCCACACTGACTTATCACAATTGTCTTCTGTCCTTCCTCATCCTTCTCTTCTTCTCTTTCGCTCTCAGCTGTGGAGGACAGGAAGTTGTTTATCGGCATGGTGTCAAAGAAGTGTAACGAGAACGATATCCGGGTCATGTTCTCTTCCTTCGGTCAGATTGAGGAGTGTCGCATCCTGAGAGGACCAGATGGACTTAGCCGAGGTAACCCACACACATCTCTCACACACACACGCGCACACACACACACACACACACACACACATATATGCACACAAGTTGGTCCATGAGTTCTATAATGGATACTGTAGGATTTGACTTTGGCATCATTCTGATTACTTTGGTTTAATCATGATGGGGTATGTATGTTTAAACATGCAGTATGTAAACTTGTGTTCCACATTTGGCAGCTGTGACTTACAAAAGTGCTTTGTCTCCTTGCCAAAACCAGGCTAGTACAGGGTTAAGAATACTACCAAGCTAAGATCCTGATAGATGGGAGTATACAAATAAAGAGGAGAACAGGGGAAGTTTATTCCACCCTCTGGGTGCCAGAACAATTGGAATTGTGCTACAACTTTTTTGGGTATGTGCTGCAGAGCAGGATTTTGTAGGCAAGCATGTTCTTCAATCTGATGTAGGTACATGCAGGAAGCCAGTGGAGGGACGGCAGCGGTGGGGTGGTATGGGAGAACCATGTGCAGCTGGATCACTTGCAAGGATCAGATGGCACACAGGACCAGGTTAACAATCTTGAGATGACAAAGGACCTACCAAGAGGCTTCCATGGAGAACTGACCAGGTCCTCTTGAGGTTGTAAAGAAGAAACCTTGAGTCAAGTTAGCAGTTTAAGCAGTGAGACATAGTTGGTTGTCCAGATCTACCCCAAGGCTGGGTGCATGGTACACTGGTGTGATTTGAGAGTTCTCCAGGGAGATCACAAGAGGCGGTTTGGTCTTGCTAGGATTTGTAGTTTTAGCTGCCTTTTTTTGACGAGATATCCACCAGACATGCTGAGATACTGTTTGAGGGAAGAAAGGAGAGGATTAGTTAAGTGTTATCAGCAGAGCTGTGATATGAAAACACAGGTGAGGACATGACCTCACTGAGATAACGGGTATAACAGATGAGGACCCAGAACTGAGCCTTGTGGGACACCAGCGGAGAGTCAGCAGGGAGCAGATGTGGTCACATGGTATGGCCATCCTTTGGGGTAATAAGCACAATTCTGCCCTATAGTTCCATAATTTAAAAGACGTGAAGGTGGACCCGAGAGTCCAGTGATTCACTTTGTCAAAAGCTGCTGAGACCTTAAGGACAGATGATAGTTTGGCTGTCTATCCATGTGGACTGTTTGGAGTATGCCACTTTGAAGCCAGACTAGTTAGGATCTTGGAGGTCAGGTTCAAGTATTTTAGAAAGAAACTGTCCGGTGTCAGGCAGAAGTTGCTGATGTCTGAGGTATCTGTTGGGGGCTTTTTCAGGATGAGTATGAGCCATGGCTGTTTTGAAGAAAACTGGTATTTGACCAGATATTATGCGGTTGTTAATGTTGGAAGTGACAAAGGGAGGACAGGAGACTAAGGATGATAAAAAAGCAGCTTAGACCAACAACACCTATGGAAGATGCATGCGTGGCTTGAGAGCAAAGCTTCACATCTTTATCAGGGGATACTTGGCATCTGGACTTGACTGTAGCTAGAGGACACTCTGATCCTGACTTGAGACAACTTTTCAATTGTAACCTGTCAATAGCCTAAGGATATTTTCATGCAACCCACCAGAACTTGACTTCAACCTGAGAAACATAAAATCCAACATGCCTAACAATAGCGCCTGTTACCATAGCAACATCATCGGATCATCTGCAAATAAAAATAATTCATCATTCATTATTATTAGTACATGTAAAAATACACCCTAAAAATATGCCAGTTTGTTTGATATCAGTCATATATATCCTATATCAATAGCTGGAATCATTATTTATTATATCTTTGACTTGCGTTAGATGTCTCTAAGCCTTTTTTACTTGGTTAAAGGAACCGTTACATGCACAACAGTGGCATTTTGCGTACTGTCTCAGACATCACACACATCCACAGCATAAATACTTCAGCTGATTGGAATGGCTCCGGTGTTTTCCAGTTAGCATCCGTTTGAAATATGCATCCATATTTCCAAGGGTTTTGTAGGATTGTATTCCGTTTCTGTCAATGCAAAGAAACCGAAAAGCAGCACTTAGACCGAATGAGAATAAACTAACAGTTCACTTTAATGGTCGAGGAGATTTGGGAGTTATTTGGTTGAACTTCAGCCTTGCAAGTTCATGAAGTGTAAGCCAAGGAAAAAAGGATGGATGGAAGACTTGCTATTTATGACTCTTGTAGCTGGTCCTGGCAGTCAGTTTATCTTCTATCACCAATATTTGGTTGATGATATCATATACTTGATCTTCACCAGTATACATGAAATTTGGTAGAATTGTAGCCCCACACGTCTGATAGGGAATATAAGGTTTGTTTCTCTAGGTGCGTGTTGCCCATCGTGCTAGCGCCCCCTTAAGTGTAATAAGGCTTAAAGCAAAAATTATTCAAGGCAAGTTGGCCCCTAGGAAGCACATTACTCTGGCTCCCTACGATTCATTAGTGGTGTGGCGTCACCTAGTAAATAAAATAAATCAAGCACTTCACTAGCTAATATATTGTAATGTAAAGGCTCATACTTCACAAAATGTGACTTCACACCCTGCATCACTACCACATTCTACCACAAGCATGCAATCAGAATGAAATTTTGTCTGTGGGGGTTCTAGTTCTGTGTCTCAAGAACTGCTTAAGGAACCGTTTTGAAATTTGGTACGCTTATTTCACTCCATTCTTGCTGGTTTCTCACTTTACATTTACATTTATGGCATTTGGCAGGTGAGGGTTAAGGGCCTTGTGCAGGGTGCAGTGCAGCTTGGCTGTGTTGGGATTTGAACTCACAACCTTCTGGTCAGTAGTCCAACGCCTTAACCACTGAGCTACACCGTCCCAGTGTACACTTTACACAGCAGTTACGTACCTCCCTCACACTCCAGCTCAGACTGCTAATATGATTTTCAGAAAATCGAATGCATCTAATGATAGCTCTTCACTGAACAGAGCAAATACAACATGAAGACCATCAAACATCACCTGATTTTTCAAGTCGACATACGACATATTGCTGTTCATATCTTGTTTCCCGGTGGACGGATTAAAGTATTCTCCTGCTGTCCTCCATTATCTTCTCCGTATCTTGAAGGATGCACACAGACACACACTCACACATTTCTGAGCTAGGAGGGCAAAGTTTCCGTAACACACGTAAATCTATCCATCAGACCATTACGCTTCTGCTATAAATGTCTCCCTCATCTCAGAGACCTAAAGGGGGTACAGGTTGTACCACCACCATCCCTTGCTGCTCACTCAGCTACCACTCTTCTTACACTCTCATTTCACAGCCACTCCTCCATCCCTTCATCCACTCCTCTCCTGTCATCTTGTCCTCTACAGGACTCATTTCTCCCTGTCGCTCTCTGTCCCGCTCTCTCCCTCCTCAATCTCGTCTCTTTTTCCTCTCGCTCCCTCTCTGGTTCTCATGAATATTTTAATTCCACATGAGATTAACTCCAGTCCCTGAGCCCTTGCTGCGAGATATATTTGAAAGTGCCCTGATGCAGGGGATATGTGCTTTTACTGAACCGTGCCGGCACTACAGGACACCACTACACTCGTCCTCTTTCTTACACACACATGCTCACACATACAGAAAGATTTATTAATTGGGGCTTGAATGTTAACTAAATAACGAACACCTGCATGAATTAATACGGATTCCGTCTACGGCTGGAAAAAAAAAAAAAGTGCACATAAATTAACATGAATTATATTACACTGTTACTAAACGTTGGTAATAAGCTGAACTCGGGTCACTGGGGTAAACGTTAGAAAATAGCGTTCTACCTCTGATATAAATTTAGCCTATTAACCACTGAGAACATGTTAATTAAGGCTCGTGACGATCATCAGGACTGCAGTCCTGTATGGAATCAACATTCGGAATGCAAGTGACCTTTATTTAGCAAATGAACAAGAGTTAAAACAGCTAGAAGGTCGTTAGGAGACACTCTGATTTATGCTTCTGTTGACGAGAACGATGTTTAGTGTCTGAAGATTGCTGTCTGGTTTGTACAGGATGTTTCTAAAAGAAGGACCCAATTTGAAATCACTGTCTCTACAAACACAAACCGCCCATAAACGAAAGTCTTAGCACTCGACTGGGCGTGGCCTAGCGTTTCAAGCATCTAATATATGATACATTACCGCTTAGATGCCTCTCCAAGCGCACAAACAGCCCCAAGCTTTAAAATCCGATAGGTCGCACCAGACCCCCAGACTTGCCAATACACTCTTGGTCGACAAGATCCCCAGACATTACACCCTGCGACTTTTTCATGAGGGTATCCATCAAAGACTGTGCTTTTGTGCGACAAATCTGGATGGTCTCAAAAACAGAATCAGGGCAACGCTGGCCTCGGTGGAAGAAGACACGTTTGACACGATTTCAAGTATCGATGTTGTCTGTACAGCAAATTTAGGGCACATAGAGCATTTATAAAATGGTTACTAAAACTTGACAGCTCATTAAATCGTAATTTTTGGTGTAATTGGACCATGTTGGCATTGCGAAATATACTGCTTTGAAACTGGGTCCATCTGTCTGAAACACGCTGTACTTCAGTTGAGAGGCTGGTGTTACATGGGAGGCATGTCACTGTGTTTGCCTGTTTAGCTTTACTCACTCTTTAGTTGAGTGATCAGTATTTTTAATAATAAGTATTAAGTATTTTGTAATAAATGACATAGTTCATATATTAGTACAATTAATATGGTACTTGAGTATTAATATTCGCCACACTTTTCACTACAAAGACCAAAGTTTGGCCTCCGTATGTATTTTTCAAGCTTTCACCCAAACGGTGAAGTTCTGTTCATGTTCTGATCGGAGGGTCACGAGTTCAAATCCCAGCACCACCAAGCTGCCAGTGGTGGGGCCCTTGAGCAAGACCCTTAACCCTCGACTTTAAACTGGTTGTTTAAAGGAGATAAATAAAAGTCACTCTGAATAAGGGTGTCTGCAAAATGCCATGAATGTAGAAATGTTGAACAGGAACACATTACATAGCAGACTACTTTTCAGTCACATGCAAAGACTCGCTGTAAACAAAGATGACTTTGAAACTAATGAAGATGTTTCTCCATATAAAGTGCAGTAAACAGTAATAAACTAAAGGAAGGCTATATTCGGTGTGCCTTTTTTCTTAAGCAGTGTTCCCAGGTACAATATAAGGAACTTAGCTTTTAGGTTTTATTGAGCATCTTGAGAATCTGACACAGCTCTTCTGGAGACTTTGACAGTCGCATATACTTTTTTTTTTTTTTTTGCATGTAAAACCCAGCAGCCTTCATTTTGTCTGAAACCTGGTCTGTTATGTAATGCATCGCTTTAAAACCTGTTTCTACTGACTCAATAATGCAGAAAAAAAAAATCAATACCAAAAGCTGTATCTAAAAACAATAGGGTACCTAAGGCTTCCACCCTGTACTCTGCGTACAGCAGGAATTGTAAGTAAGATAGCCTTTTATTGCTTATTACCAGCATTTAGACATGTAGCTCCTGTGCAAAACTAAAGAAGCAACCAAGGGACCCAAAGCACACGATCCCTCTCTCTGCCTCTCCTCTCCTTTAATATATTTGTCTCTTTCGCTCTTTATCACTCTAATCTCCACCAGCTCAGAGTTCTATCAATCACTGAAGACTTTCACTACCAATAAATATAGATCACCAAGGGAGCTAGCCCACTTTCTCCAAACTGTCCTCTTTTCTCCCTCGCTCTTGTTCTCTTGCTTCACGTGGCCTATCACATATTTATATCTGCTGTCTGATGCAGCACTCTAAAAAAGAATGCGGTACAAAAACAAAGATCGTCGTCACGTAGAAGGGCAGCACAGATGAGAATTGAATAACGATTAAAGCCGTCCTGGTTTTGTTTTCTCCTTGGATGTTGTGACATAGTGTCTAAACCTGGTTTAATGTGCAAACTAATAACCCAGTCTTAAACAACGGCACTGTGGGCTGAGGCCATCCCCGTATAGGAACATGGAGTTGGGTCACATCAGAGAGAGAGAGAGAGAGATAGAGAGAGAGAAAGAGAGAGAGTGAGGTGGGGGGGTGAAAGGAAGGTGGATGGCAAGTACAGCATATGAAAGTAAACACTGCTAGTGCCTCCTAGTGAAAATAAAAAGACAGTTCTTTCACTTTCAGTCTTAGAAGGCGAACCTATTCAGTAATTTTCACACTCTGTGTGTGTGTGTGTGTGTGTGTGTGTGTGTGTGTGTACAGTACAGCAGAGAAAGCTCTTGGGGCAGTTCCCTCTCTCCAGCATGTCTCCATATGGCCTGTTCTTTTGCCCACCACCTGCATAAACGACTCCATTTCCCAGCTGCCACCACAGGCAGGTCTCCAGCAGCCGCTCGGCCTCCGGGGAACGCTTGTCATGATTGCAGCAGAGAGATTACGCTCGTTTTGTTCAAGCATTTAGGACGAAGAGCGCTCTAGCAGGCACATAAACATGCAAATATGGCCTAGAGTGAAAGTCTAGCCACAGCCAGGTGGAGCAGTGTGTGTGTGTGTGTGTCTGTGTGTGTGCGCGCGTGTGCATGTGTGTGTGTGTGTGTGTCTGTGCATATATTTGCATATTTTCATATTTTAATATTTTAAAACACTTATACTGTATATCAATTTTTCCCCCTGGGGTATCTAGTAAGCAACACTACAATTCCCTGGTAATCACAAAGTGTAAAGTGTTTGCTGAACAATACAGCTTCGTCTGACCAGCTATTACCTACCTCACAGGCCAAGCTGGTCAAACTGGTAGATGGTCTTGCCATCTGGTAAGTCCTGGTAAATGGAAACTACCAACGCCCTCGTGTATACCACGGTTCAGTAGAGTCCGTGAGGGTCAGCGTGATGTAAATTGCATCATCAGAAGGTGTAAATGTCACTTTTTTTTGTCACCACTAGGCTGCAAGGGCACCGACTGTGCATGTGCTGAAAATCCACAAAGCTGCACAGTGCAAATATTACAACATAAAGAGGCATTATTTCATGTTAAACAGATAAAGAGCAAGATTCTGACAGTCCTCTTTGACTTCTTTTGTTTTTGTCTCTTGAGGAATACACAGACACGGATTTCTGCGCGTGTATTGAAAGCGGAAAGTACTATAATAGAAAACAACTACAGGACTGTGGGTTCCACAGCTATCCGTGTACACGTCCGCAAGGGAGTATATCAGCCTTAATGCTACGTTATAGATGTTAAGAAGATAACTTTAGTGCAGTTAGAAAATCTTAAACATTTATTTAGCAGTTTAAGCATGTAATAATGAAACTGTAGCCTAGCAGTGCCTTCAAATCCACAATGCACAAGACACAATGCAGAAGATCTGTATTGAACTAGACTAGCATAAAGCTGATAGCTACATTTGGAAATGACTAGCGTAGAGATGATACCTACATTTGGAAATGACTAGCGTAGAGATGATACCTACATTTGGAAATGACTAGCATAGATCTGATGTCAACATTGATCAAGACTAATGTAGAGCTGATACCTACATTTGAAAATGACTAGCATAGAGCTGATACCTACATTTGAAAATGACTAGCATAGAGCTGATACCTACATTTGAAAATGACTAGCATAGAGCTGA
>JAOTRJ010000016.1:4797606-4812178 GCA_028564905.1 Leptodoras praelongus
CAAACTCCACACAGAAATTTCCCAGGTCGTCCCACCCGGGGATCGAACCCGGGTCCTTCTTGCTGTGAGGCGACAGCACTATCCACTGCGCCACCGTGCCGTAACCCAGTTTATTAAGTAATTTATTAACCCAGTTTATTAAGTTATAAAGAGTAATTATGTGATGTTTGATAAAGCATAAATTGCAGCACATTGCAGCATTTGAACATACTGTATAACCAGTGAGGCAGATATTAGACAAAACTGATAAAACTGTGAAAAATAGTGCTAATAGATATTTCTTAAACAGTATCACTGCTATCACATATTAAATATGACGGGTGAGGGGGGGTATTAAGCTTTCTAAAATTCTGCTTCTTTTCTACAATGAAAAGTGAATGTTTCTATTCCCATGGCACATGGAAAATATCACTCAAAACCCAGATGATCATTATTTCTGTAGTGGCTTTGAAAGTGCACTGTACAGCAGAGATGGGTTCACAAAAGCCAGGATGAAGGACTCAAGAGAGACAGAGAGATACCCAGCAAGGAATGGAGCTCCATGAAACTAACAATGGAAGTTGGACCTTGAGAAATAACCTCTTAAAGAATAGCAAGATCAGGATATTGTGCTTAGTAAAGCACGGAGTTTTAAATCTCAATCCCATTAAGGTCTTTAGTCATTTATTCATTTGTATCTGAGTGAATGAATAAATGAATGAATGCCATGATTAACCAGGGGATTTGTTTTATAATGCATTTAAGCAATTAGCAATAAAATGATGTATTGATGAATGATTTGATGAATAATAATAAAGCACTGATGAATGAACAGACTGGTACTGATCGAACAGAGAGGCAGCACATACCGATCTGAAGGAGCTGAATAGGTAGTAAAGGGCCCAAGCAATAATGACAATGTAGTAGATGTTGAGCCAGAAGGACAAAACTGCAGCAGCCAGACCTACACCTGAGAAAGAGCAGAAAGACAGAACTAGAACAAATAATGAGACAGGCAGAGAAAGAGAGAAGAGGCTAGGTTTGCATATCAACTACTCCTTTGAATAGCATAATAGATTTTAACAACAGACATTGTCACAAAAGCAGCTTTACAAAAAATCTCTAGGTTTTGCTCCCTAATGAGAAAGCGAGAACCAACAGTGGCAAGGAAAAACTCCCTGAGACGATATGAAGAAGAAAAACCTTGAGAGGAACTCATTCTCTTCTGGGGGAAAGTGAATACTGGGATAATAAATCATTACTATTCAACATTTGTATACTTTCAAGTAAAAAAAGCACTAAATTGGGATGTTCAGTATGAGTGCATTGTGGATAAGTGTCCTGAAAAGAGAAAAGGACAAAACCCATTTGTTGAAAGTTGAGACACTTTCTAAAAATGCAATAAAAACTGAAATCTGTAATTTGTTAATTCACTTGAACCTCTATTTAACAGGCTAAAATACAAAGAAAAGATTTTCCATGTTTTCAAAGACAAACTTAATTCAATTTGTTAAATATAAACAAATGTAGAAATTTAATTCCAAAATAATTAAAAAATATAATAAAAAAAGTTTTAAAAAGGTTATTTGTTATATTTAACAAATAGAATTAAGTTCATCATTGAAAACACTGAACATCTTTTCTTTGTCCTTTTATCAGTTAAATAAAGCTTAAAGTAAATTAACAAATTACATATCTTAGTTTTTATTGCATTTTAAGAATGAGTCCCAACTTTGCTGGAACTGAGGTTTGGACAGTATCCAAATCAGCTAGAAAAGCATTGTCATGCCTTTGCCACCCTCACAACACACAGCTCTCTGCATCAGCAATCTGCTTACTAATGGAACACATCTGTTAATAATTAAGAATAAGGCAGGAACAAGAGTGTCAGAGTGTAATAAGGCAAGAGTGTCTCAATGAGAGGCCAGAAGTAGCTGCAGGATGCCTCGAGTAGCTGTGGGTTGAGGCCAGGCATTCTCAGATTTTCAATTCAATATGGTACAGGACACGCCTCCAACTCACATGAGACTTGGTCAAGAGACTTGACTAGCCACTGACAGCAGTGGAAACAAGAGCGTGCACTTGAGAGAAAAGGTATCAATCTAAATATAAAATTATTGGTCACAAACTGTTTGTCACATTTCTAAATAATAAAGGCATAGGGCCTCTGCTTATAATTATATACTGCTCAAAACAATAAAGGGAACAACATCAGATCTCGATGAACTAACGATCCAAATTGTGTGAATATTCATCACGGCATCTCACATTCTGACTCATTAGGGTTCTCTTCATGAGATGGTGGATGGTGTCCTTGGGGCTCTCCTCCCAGACCTGGATACACTGATACATAATCTCAAAGTTTCTCAAATGGATTCAGGATTTCATCATGGTACCTAAAAGCATGTAGAGGTTTGTGTGATCTTCCAAGAATATGCCTCCTCAGACCATCATGCTGGATGATGTTGCAGACAGCATAACATTCACCACAGTGTCTCCAGAGACTTCCCCTTCTTTCATGTGTGCTCAGTGTGAACCTGCTCTCATTTGTGAAGAGAGATGCATCACTAATGGCGGCATTTCATATTCTGGTGCTCTATGTCAATTGCCAGTCGAGTTGTACAGTGCTGGGCTGTGAGCACAGGACCCACTAGAGGATGTCAGGTCCTCATGCCACCCTCATTTGCTCAGAAACATGCACACCAGTAGCCCACTGGAGGTCATTTTGTAGGGCTCTAGCAGTGCTCTTCCTCTTCCGCTCACACAAAGGAACAGATATTGGTCCTGCTGTTGGGAGATATCCAGCTCTCCTTAAGTAATGTCCCATGTATTGGTATTTCCTCCATGCTCTTGAGACTGTGCTGGGAGAGATAGAGCAAGTCTTGGTATGGTATGCCCTCTTGGATGAGCTGGACAATGGGCGAATGGGCACTTGCTATCAGTAGTGATAAGGACACTAACGTCAGTCAGGAAGGATAAGAACAGAGCCATTTCATTGTTGGTGGTTGTCTTGCTTTTGCCTATCCAGTGCACCTGTTCATTTCATTTGTTTCATTTGTACCAAAGAAGATGAAATTGATTCACAACTGCTTATGCTTCCTAGCTGGATCCCTGCACTTTAACTGGCTTGGTGTTATACTGCAAAGATCCCAAGTTCATCCCATTGTGAACTTTTATACTGGTGCACCAATGTGAATTGGTAAATCGTACCTCTCCTACCACACACACACTCATGCCACTATGTGTGTCACTGCAGGGTCAAGAATGGTCCACTACTATACTACTGTATATTAGGTACCATACTAGCATATTATGTTAAAAAAGCAAACACTTAAACAAATCTAAATAATTAAAATAACTCACTCTCATTTTTAGTTGTTCATCAAAATAATTTTCAACTAGTAGGACAGGTTAATCTATTGTGGTATATCATTATATTACTGACATCATGATTTCAGATTTGCTTGGTAAACTTCTCACTAAAATGAATTTTGCAGGAAAGAAGCAGCAGTTATCGAGTATGATAATAGAGATTTATTCTATAAGCATTTATTAGGATTTTGAACACTTAAGCAAAGTCCTTCTACTCAGCAGCTATTCGGACAATGCTTCCAGGCAGTTTTATAAGTCGCGCAAGTGCAAGCTCCTGTTTACTTGAAGCAGATCAATAATATAAATAATAATATCTGACAAATGTGGCATTAATAATGTACCTTTCATCATGGGTATGAGTTTCCAGACCCCTAGTCCTCCCACTGATGTGTACTGTCCTAGAGCAGTCTCCAGTAGAAACAAAGGAATCCCAGCAAACACCAGTGTAGTGAAGTAAGGAATAAGAAATGCTCCTGGAATAAATAACATCAAGTCATCAGCCAATTATATTAATTATACCTTTTCTTATACCTAATCTGATTACATTCCACTCTAACTACATTCACTCTATCACAGTTTCAATGCATTTTTTGTCCATGGATACGTGCAGTACATCATCTATTGATCATCACCCAATTAGCTGTTTTTATTGGAATTACTATCTTTCACTGCATCTGGCAATTGAAATGGTGGGACCATTTATGTACATATCTGTGGCCCCATTAAATGATTAGGATGGTCAGAAATCAGTTAATAACAAGTCCTTGAAGTTATTCTTTAGAGTGCTCTTCTCACAAATCCTGCTGTGCTTTGGCTTTCTAGCTTCTATTTCTGTTGGGCTATTTATTCAACTGGTGAGTCACAGATTTACAGCTCAAAAGAAATCAATGTGTGAGTGCAGTTATTTAGAGGACACGTTGGCAGGCACATGGCATCAAGCCTAATGAAGTAGAGAATTGTAGGACACTGACATTAGCTCAGCTATTAATAAGCCATTTCCTCATCTGAATATCTGACAGTGAGCAGCCCAAATTATTTTGGTGGAATATAAACTTTGCTGCTGAACAGAGACCGGTGTATAAAATGATAGGTTAGTAGACATTCCAATTTTGTGTAACATGTTATTCAATGACAAAGGCATCGATACAAGCTTAGCTGGTGTAAATGGAATAGCAAGGCTAACATACCACAGAGATTTCATATTAGTTGGTGTTAACAAGCACAAGCTCAATACCACCAATGGTTATAAGAAAAATAGACAGAATGCTATGACGGGCTGATTTTATATAGTTCCTGGGGTAATGAATGCGAAGGAGGTGTAACATCTATTATTCTTTCTAGCCCAAACTTAAAAAGGATATATATCAAAAGGGCACACCATTCAATCAATGTACAAAAGTACACAAAAGGATAGACAACAGAACTGTGAATCCTGTGTTTTAAAGTAAGGGTTGCAACTTTTGTTATTCAGTGAAAAAACACACCATGAACCCATTAAAGGACTTATTTTTTAAATACTTGGGAAAAAAAGCCAAATTAAGCCAAAATATATTTTCCTGTTGCAACTTACCACCTCCGTTTTTCCCACAGAGATATGGGAATCTCCAGACATTTCCTAGGCCAATAGCATAACCTATGCAGGACAACAGGAAGTCAAACTTGCCCTTCCAGGTGCCTCGATCAGGAAGGGTCTCCTTGCTCTCGTCCAGAGTAGAAGTCCGGCTATGGTTCATCTCCTCAAATGGAGCAGCCTGCTTCAGCTCTGATGGTGAGTTGAGCTGTACAGTGCTGTCCCCCGTTTTTCCCATGGATGTTCCACAGTCCACCTAAGGACTTAACTAGAGTACACTGGGATGTGATAATGTCTGATAGGTGACACGATTTTTCCACAAACTGCAGATCTTCAGTAAAGAACAGCATTCAGATCATTCAGCTAAAAACAGAAAGATGGAAAGCTTATGTATGTATGCATGAATGTATGTATGTATGTATGTATGTATGAATGTTATATATCCCCAAGTCACTAAATCACTGATTAAATTCAAGTCATTCTCTACTACTGCATATTTAAACCCTCTTATCATATAATGAATATCCAGCACTTTATCCAGCATAGCATTCTGGCATTGGCATCAGTATTTCCTCTGATTAAAGGCACAGGCTGCTTTGCTCCACAACACCGTGAGGTTTTATTTACTTTATGACCATCATTAACAAATAATAAAAAGTGACTGTAAATGAATAAAAGTGGCTGTGAAGCAAATGCCATCTTTTCGAATTTGTGTGTCAGTTATGAGAACCTGTATCTCAGAGTCAAGTAGGAATATTCAGATTGCATTTAAGCAGTGAATTGTGACTCTATAAGGTCAGTGTCATAAATTTCTGGACAGGAAAATGAAATGAAAAGTTACAGTACCTGTAAGATGCGAAAGTGTTTCCACTGAATGAAAGAGCAAAAATCCAATGGAGGACTCACAAGTGAGACCTAGTATCCAGCTGCCCATTACAGAGCCAAAGGAAACTCTCCCAGCGTTTCAGTCGAGGCAGATTTCCAGCTGTATCAGTTGTGTTTCAGGGGTCTCTGTGGCCTTTCAAACCCATGGATAATATTGAGCCACTGGTAATAAGCTTCGACGTGTTGTCTAATATGCATATTGCTTCTCCACAGAGCCCATGGCTATTACAGAGGAGTCAATCTCCTAATTCCAATACAGAGTGTGTATGGGCGTTAAGTATACGGATGTTTCAGGGCATGCTTGTGTGTGGGTTAGCTCCTGCCAGCCCAGTTGCTATGGGATAAAACCCTTAGAGAAAGCCTATATGCAAAGGAATGAAAGAACTTTTTAGAGTTTTAAAAATGCTAACTGCATGAGGTCGGAGAAACATAAAAGACACGATTTCATGAATTATGAATGGGAATTTAGCTAGTTTATTGAATAACTGTGCTATTAGAAGGTTGAGAAGGAATTCAAATAGAAACAGCCACAAACTTATTGCATGCACCATCATACTCAATTATATCATGCAGAAGCATTCTGCTTTGGCTTAAGCACCCCTCATCATGATGCAGAGGTTTTTTAATGTATCTTCTGTAAGAAATGCAGAGACATCAGAACGTGGGAGATGCAGAGGAAGCATTTACGTTATGTTAGGCACTGGGTCTAAGGAACAACTGCATAATTGTAACAAAAAAAATTAATTATAGTGAATTAAATAATTATATTAATCATTGTTTCATCTTCAGTATCTGCTTTATCCTGATCCAGAATCTATCACAGGAACAAGCAGACAGAAGACACACACAGAGACACATACACACACAAAGCATGTGTAGCCTAAACAAATCCACTTAAGTTTTTAGCAGGTGTGAAGAAACTGGAGAGCTCAGAGGAAACCCACATGAACACACGCATGGAAAACAACATCTGCATTGACAGTAAGCAAAAGTGTGGGCTCTCAATACTAGTTGCACCACAATGTTGCCTGCTAGTTATTTTTGATAAACTTAATAGAAAAATCATTAATAGTTATGTAACATGAAAGCACTCATCCTATGATACGGAGATCGCTAGGCTGAGTCAGGGTGAGTCAGGGTGATGGAGCCTCCATCTCACATCTTGCAGTAAGGACCTGCTGCTAAGACGGTGGTGCCAGATACCAAAGCACATTCATAGGTCTTGTAGAGTTAATGCCTCAGAGATCAGAGCTGTTTTATAGGCACAAGGCAACCTACACAATAATAGGAAGGTGGTCTTATGTTATGGCTGATCAGTATCTTTTACATTACGTAACATTTTGGTCAGAGAACACATAGTGCTGTATTCTCTTCCTCTGTTGTAATGGATAGATACTTTTCAGATAGCTGCTTGAGACACTGTCAGCCTCTATTTCCATATAGCAGCATGGAGTAGATCGGATCTCTAATGAACAGATTGTGTATAGACAAATAGTCAGCAGTAGCACAGAGAGTAATGTAAGAGCTCAGCGCTCGAGGTGGTGGAAGCAATGAGATCGCTGGAGAAACAGGATCAGTAGCATATGTCAGTCATCTTGCACTGTTGGGAATGTTCAGTCTCCAGGCTAAGAGCTCTCCCCGTCTGGTTGTACTGTCTGCCTGCCTGCCAAATGAACCATGTCTTCCAGCTCTACAGGCCTGGTACAGTATCTCTCTCTCTCTCTTTCTCTCTCTCTCTTGTGTGTACATATGTGTGCTATGATCCAATATACCTAGATAATTAGGACATACTTTATATTTCACTTATTCTTTAATTACCAATTATCATACTGCAAAAGAATGTTGTTTAGTAAGTGACACAAACTGTTTTACAGTAACATGGCTGCCATGTCTGTCAGAGTAGAACAGCTCCAGAGAGCAAGTCTAATTTTAATGGTTTTGTTCATGCACTGAATTCTGTGACTTTGGGTAAACATGCCTTCTTTATGAATAAGAATTCACCATTTGTCTTGAAAATGACCATGAAAGCTGATGAAGCCCCTGTGGCTTCCCCATGAGATGTTGTTCATTCCTAGGAAAACATGGAAAATACAGTGTATATGATCCCATAACAATTCATTGTACTCCCATTTAGGCTGCCATGGAAGAAATCCGAAGCCTTCAACACTGCCATTAAATCAGCATAAAGAACCTGGGATGATGACATAGAACATCTATAAAATGGATAACATTTAGAACCACGGGTGTAACACAATATATAAAGTTTTCATAAAGGAAATTTTTACGACAGACCTCATTCTGAGAAACATCAAAGTAATTTCCAGAAAAGTTGGGACACTTTCTAAAAAAAAAACAAAAAAACCCTGAAATATATAATTTGTACTTTTCATTGGTAACATTCTGGAGGGTATTTTGCCTCTTTGGCACATAGAATCTGGTGGCCATTTCTCCCCCCAAAAACAAGCTGAAACATGACCTTGTTTGACCACAGGACACCTTTCCTCTGTCTTTCGGTCCATCTCAGATGACTTCGGGCCCAGAGAACTCACCACCATTTCTGCGTATATTAATATATGGCTTTCTGTTCCCATAATACAGTTTCAGCTTGCACTACTTGATGCAGCAGAAGACTGTGTTAAGTGACAATAACTTACCAAAGGTTTCCGCCATTGTTCTTTACTCATCTGAAGACTCCCTGAACCTTTTCATGATCTTATCAACTGTAGATGGTCAAAGACCTAAATTCTTTGCAACCTTGTGTGGAGAAACATCATTTTTTTCTGACTGACAATTCTTTCACAATGTTTGGCACAAAGTGTTGAACCATGACCCATCCTGGCTTGCAAAGACTAAGCCTTTGGTGGATGCTCCTTTTATACTCAATCCTGATGATGTCACCTGTTACTAGTTAAACTGCTAATTCCAGTGTTACTTGTATGACATTTTCAGTCTTATTTTGCCACTGTCTGTTGCAGGCATCATATTCTATTGTTTTTTTTATATATTCACAAAATACAATTACGTTTGTCAGTGTTTTCTTTGTACTTTAATTAGTTTTTAAGTTCAAATGATTTAATAATCGGGGGCAGTGGTGGCCCAGTAGGTTAGGACTCTGGGTTGTGGTTCAGGAGGTCGGGGGTTTGAACCCTGATTGTGGTTGATGCTGTTGGGCCCCTGAGCAAGGCCCTCAACCCACTGCTCAACTCTGTCCCAACACCCCACTTAAGGGGAAAGGTTGCATCAGGAAGGGCATCCGGCATAAAAACTATGCCAGACCACGATGCGGATATGATCCACTGTGGCAACCCCAAGGAATGGGAGCAGCCGAAGGATACCATACTATACCAAGTGATTTAATAAACGACAGTTTTTAGTTTTTATTGCATTTTTAGAAAATCATTTTTATGAAATTTTATGAAAATGCATTTTTATTTTTTCTGGGAATGGGGTTTGTAACACTGTGGATAAAGTCAGACATTTCTCAAATGGTGGTGTGGTGATGCATGTTACAATTGCAGAGTTTTTGTCCATGTTCTTCCTGTGTATGCATAGGTTTTCTCCAGGTTCTCGTATTTTTTCCTAGCTCCAAAAAGCATGCCAGTAGCAGCATTGGCCATAAGTTTGAATGAGTGTCTAAATGTCCCCTGTGATAGATAGGCTACCCATCAATGGAGTATTCCCTATTCATGCCCAGTATTCACAGGATAGGCTCAGGAGCCACCGCAACCCTCACCAGAATAAAATGTTTACTGAATGTGAGTGAGTATAAGAAAGCTTTTGAACCTGTTTCTGAAGTGAGCTATCATCTGAAAGATATCTAATGACAAAATTAAGAACATCAAAAAATGTTGTGAGGCTGTCCCAAGAGTCCCCGATATATAAATGACACTTCTGCCCTGAGACTGTGTAAAATTAGAATGTAAGGAATGTGTCACATGAATGACCAACCCATAAAGTACATCTGGATTGTGAAATAACAACAATCTAATATGCAACCTCTATTAATACATCATATTACAGTGTTAGCAATTCTAGCAGCATGACCAACTATTGATTAGCTCCTTAACAACATCCTAACAATAGACCTGCACAGCACACATAATATAAATAGACTTCAAAAGACCTTTAAGCAAGACTTTAGACTGATTTGTAGTTTGCATTTAATCGCACATAGTGCAGGATGTGGAGGACTTTTAAAAAATAATATCAGACTTGTGTTTTCCTGTATTCTTTGTGTTCTGATCACACAAACTCAAATGATGAGGTCTACCCATCCCCACAGCATAGTTCCCCATCAATAGCAAATCAGAGGAAGTTCATGTTAGGCTTGTCATTTGCCGCAATCGTTATGTGACAGACACAGAATTGCAGCTGTCAGTGCTGCTCTTCGTCACTATATGCATGGTGTCCTCTAATCAATAGATGTTCATTATTCCTTTAATGCAGATTTTCACACAGGAGCAAGAAATACAATTGAATAAATCATAACATATTTTGCATTTTTTTAATCTCATCACAGGAATCAAAGGGATAGGAATATCCAACAGTTTTGACCTTTTTTTTGGTTTACTGAGCATTAGGTAATAGTTTGATGTAGATTTAGGCATATGCCAATGCAAAGCCCTCACAAGGATGGTAAGACAAATGTGTGTACATGCCTGTACTTCAGTAATCAGCTCTTCTCCTGTAACTATTGAATCTGCAGATGAAAAGATGTACTCATTGTCAGGTCTCTGCTGAATCCAGCACAGAACCCCATCTCCCAGAATCCTTTACTGCCTACCAACATGGAAACCGAGAACTCTAACTGCCATCTGTTGTGGTCCAGTTCACCAAGCTACTGATTATCTTCAGCTGTCATAGCAATCACAGCTACAACAATCACACTCATGCACTCTACATAAGCCTGTCTGTAACGTTCATTCAGCGCAAACGTTTGCTCAGTGTCATGTACCTTTCAATTCCAATTCAGAGGCGGTTCATTGCTGCCTTTTTTTGACCCCTGCTCATTTTTGACCTTGACCTTTGCTTTGTTGTCCTGTTTTTGATGTTCTCTGCTCATGTTTTTGGACTTTGTATTTCATATTGCTCTCTGTAAAGTTGTTTGAAAATTACTCTATCTCTACCTGCTTTTTGAGACCCTGAGTTTATCTCACATTTTGCATCTTTTTGTCAGTGTTTATAATAAACTCAACTGCATTTGCATCCACTCAAGCCTCCTTAGGATTACAGAAAACTTTGCCACTATCATGGATGCAGGGGCAGGAAGCACCCATGATAATCTCATCAGCTAACACCACTATCACCTCACCATGCTCGAAGTCCAGGTTAATCTGCTTTCTCCTGCCATGTCAACTGCCTCTGCTGAAAACAGCAGCTCACATGAAGCCACACCATTTCCCCAGCTGTGAAAAATGTGAAATCCTTGTGTGTATTTGCAACATTACTTATATCTTATGATGCCATAATAGATTACCATGCAGCTAGAATTGCTAACACTCTAGGGCTTGAAAGGGCGTGAAAACTAGGACAGCCTGAACATTTAGCTCTAGGACAAATAAGTTCAGGGATTGCTAATGGATTCCCATTGGAATGTTTCATGAAATTCCCAAGAAAATGTCTAATGGATATACTTCGGTAAAAAATGAGAAAAAGAAGCTTTTGTTTCTGCCCCCATTCTGCTTGGCTGAATCAGAGTGACAAAATTAAGTTACACGCCATGGCCTTCTGTAAGATATTGAATTAAAAAAAAAAGGAACTATTACATTGGCAATCATGAGCTCTTAGCAGTTCTGGCTCTGGAGGAAAGGGGGCACAAGCTGGAAGGCTCCCTGTACCGCTTTGATATTTACAGTGAACATAAGAATATGGAGTATTTGCAAACTGCACAGCACCTGAATCCATGACAAGGCATTGTTTTTCTCATGCTTCCAGTTTGTCCTACCAACCCAGTCCAAGGTTCATGCCTTGTCTTGCATCCAACATTCAGAGCCCTCGCACCCAATCCTGCCCATTCATGCTTTTTCTAGGCACCATTGGGACATCAACTGTGAAAGCAGGGAAACTCCCTATATCACATCACCAGCCTCATGTAAAGTCTATGTCCTGGCTTCCTTGACAAGTAAGCTAATCATGTGGGTACATTCCACTGCAGTCACAGGTCACCCAGGCACACTCTGGACCCTGTATCATAAATACTGGTAGGCGCAGATGGCAATAAAAAAAATAAAATAAATTCACCTCTTCGTGTACTGCTTGCAGGGGGCTTTAATTCATGTCTCAGATCTGGGCTGTTTCATGGAAAAGCTGGGAGTCTCAGTCAACCTCACTTCAGGATATTACCAAGAAGCCAATGGCCATGTCCAGTGGTCCAACCAGCAAATCGGCCAGTGCCGAGAACCAGGAGGACTGGCCCCAATTTCTCACCTTGGCCCAGTATGCCCTGAATTCCCTGTGCTGCTCAGCTCCCACATACTCCCTGTTGGTCACTGGTTCACCATACATGAATAGGTGTGAGAGTAAACCCACAGATGCCTTGAACATGCCACTGTTCAAAACAAGGAATATTCAGACCTTTGCAGAGGCACAAAATGCTAGAATACCAGCCTGGGGACTAGTCTGTCTAGCCCCCAAGGATGTTCCCAATGCCTCAGAAATCAAAGATCTAAATTCCCACTAGATTGTCCCTTACAAAGTTGTCAAATCTATCAACAAAATCTCTGGATCTCCCCTGTCACATTCATATGATCCCCTCATTCTATGTCTCAACAGAACCACATCCTCCAGAATCCCTGACTGCCTACAAACACGGAAACTGAGAACTCAATCTTCCATCTGCCATGCTTCTTCTCCAGGCTTCTAAAAAGTTACAGCTGGGACTCATTAACAATCAAACACTCATGCACAATATATAAGCCTGTTTGTAATGTACAATCAGTGCAAAGCTTGGCTCAGTGTCACATCCCTGTCAATTCCATTGCTGCCTCTGACCTGTTTTGACATATGTTTGTCTTTTACTGTAAGGGCAGCATGATGGCTAGGTGGGTAGCACTGTTGCTTCACAGCAAGAAGGTGAATGAAAGTTAGGTGAATTGGACATACAAAATTGCCCTGAGACATTGTTTCGAAGGTTGAGCTTGTGTACTGATAAAAGACTTGTATCGAAGTAACCTTGTGTCTGAACTGCATTTGCAACCAATCTAGCCTCCTGGGACTTACAGAAAATTTTGCGGGTCAGGGGCAGAGTGCAGGGGATTGCAGGAAGTGCCCAAGGGCACCTCCATGGCCTCACCATGCAAATCCAGGTTAAAGATTTCTTTTTTTTAGTGTGCAGGACAAACAAAAAAAAGTCTGGAATTACATGATGAATTGTATGATGAGCAAACTCTTCTTACATTCAAATTGATTAAGCTGATTAAGCTATCGCAATTAATTAATGAAACTTTAATTAATGCAGTTATTTTTTTTGTCATTTACATTTTTAACCTATTTGGTAAACACATATCTTAAAGGAGTGACAAAATATTATGCAAGCAAATATAATGAGCAAGTGACAACTGACCCCCTGGGGGCTCCCTGGTAAACCATACAGGCATTAGTCTAGCATTTTGTTGTATAAAATGCTCTAAGCTCTCCCTTAAGTCTACCATAATCAGTTTGAGAAAGATACACAAAGGAACATTTTTTTGTTTGAGAAATATTTGACAAAGTTTTCTGACAAACTTTCAGATAAATAAACTTAAAGAATTATGTGGATAAAGATATTTCGGAAATAAAATTTAATAAAATTATTCATGTGATGGATATATAAGATTTATCCATCACATGAAATGACTATTACATTGTGAGAACTGGAATGGGCCTGGGATGTTGGTCCATTGCAGGGCACCATGCACACATAAATTCACAATTTTACATTTACATATACTGTACATTATATGGCCAACAGTATGTAGACACATAGCCATCACGCCCATATGTGCTTGTTCCAAAATCATGGACATTCATATTAAGTTGGCCCTCCATTGCTCATCTAACAGCCTTCCCACAGTTTTTGGAATGTGGCCCTCTGGATTTGGTCATTCAGCCACAGGAGCATTAGCCAGGTCAGGAACTGATGTCAAGAAATAAAGCCTGCTGTGAGTTTCAATTTATCTCAAAGGTGTTCAGTGGGGCTGATGTCAGGGCAATGTGCACTCCATTCTAGTTCTTTCATACCAACCTTGACAAGCTATGTCTTTATGGATCATGCTTTGGGCACAGGGCCATTGTCATGCTGGAAAATTCCAGGCTGCCTTAAATACAAGGAAAGGAAAGCTTAATGCTACATCATCAAAAGACAACAACTGTGTGCTTCCAATTTTGTGGCAGACTGAGGAAGGCCTACTACACCACTATCTACATTGTATGCACATTGAGACAACAGGTAATGCTGGTGCCTTAGAGCTCCAAGGTCTGTCCACATGGGATTCCTACGGTGTCCTGGAAACAATTTGGTAGGTAGATAAACTTCTTTAAGCTAATCATACAGGGATTAGACAATGAAACTGAAACACCTGTCATTTTAGACCACAATAATGTATTAGTATGGTGTAGGGCCTCCTTTTGCAACCAATACAGCATCAATTCGTCTTGGGAATGACATATGCAAGTCCTATACAGTGGTCAGAGGGGTTTTAAGCCATTCTTCTTGCAGGATAGTGGCCAGGTGCTGGTGGTGGAAAACGTTTCCTGGTATGCTGACATTACCCTGGATACCGTGGCTCT